>JAFFZR010027453.1:0-55925 GCA_018397195.1 Lethrus apterus | reverse complement strand
TCGTCGTCTAATACTCCTCTGGACATTGTCAAGCATTTCGACAGATATTGTTTGCGCTGCAGCCAGAATTCGCTGTCGTAGTTGATTGAAAATCTGACAGTTTCAATTTTTAATAATGTCAAACCATCAATTTTTAAAAATATCGCGTGTTGACCTGGTAACGTTTTCATTGTTGCCTCCTGATGTTGCCAGATATTTTTATTGTAGAATTTTAAGAAATTAATTTACATTTTTTAAGCGTTTAAAGACTCTTTTTTTAATTCTCATTGTCTGAAATCCATCTGCAACACAAAATCTTCATTTTCTACCACCTGCATAAAAATTCCATGGTCTGAATGCGATAAACTTTATCTTAAAAAATTTAAATTTAAAATGCTTTATCTCCCGAACAAAGGCTCGTAGAAATTTTTTGTTTACACTTTTACACTCAGTGTGATGTCCTGTATCACCACTCTAAAATTGGGGCGGTAATTTTGGATCACCCTGTATATTATATTTATACAGTGTGGTGATAAAGTTTGGAACAAAATTCATAAAAGCGTTCTATAATGTTTTTAAGAAAATCGCTCGGTCTATTAAAAACAGAAGAAAAAAGTGGGGGTTGTCATTTAAAAAAAAATATGATGACGTCAGTATGCAAAAACAAATGACGCCATTTCAAAAAAATTAATGTCAGAAGACGGCATTTTAAAATCAAAAATTGACCTGTCCGAGCGATTTTCTTAAAAACATTATAAAACGCTTTTATGAATTTTGTTCCAAACTTTATCACCACACTGCATATATTATTATTTATATTAAATAAAATCCTATAGAAAAATTATCCTAGGAAAAATAAAAATTGTCGTATGTTTAGTAAACACCCTGTATATTTATATTATATATATTGAAATATTTGTATTGATTAAAATCCTATTGAAAAATATCCGTATTTCGAGAAACACAAATCGAACACACTGGAATAAAAGGGTTTGTTTGTCTTAAACCGCAGGTAGTGTAATAAAGACCCGATATTTCATACCACATTCAAAATTCAGTATTGCTTTAAATGGTCAAACAACGGTCCTATGCTATTTCAACGTATTTTCTGAAATGTCTTTAAGACCAATAGGTTGGAAAAAGCAGGCAGAACTTAAATCCGCGTGTGTACATACCTACCATATTTTCTAATTGAGCGAGTCGTAGACTATAAAAAACATAAACCCAGATCTAGAAAAAAGGGCAAGTGAACAGGAGGAATTAATTGGTTTATTAAAAGAAAACAGATCTTCGCAACAAGTAGATATACATACGCCATCTACAAACGAAGCGAAAAAAACCTATAAAAGTGTTGTGGCAGGTAAAAACGAAATCTTGTCTCAAAGTAAAAATGAAAACATAAACTCAGATGTGGATATATATACAACTGGAAATAAAGAGCTAGCAAAAAAAAATTCCGATAACAAAAACGCAGTACATACGAAAAGATTTGTAAACAAACCTATAATAGGAAGTCAACTATTAAAACAGTGGCAAAAAAAGGACATTTGCACGTCTATAGATTGGACGTAAATACAACTACGGATGATATATTAACACATTTACATAAAACCGCACCGGATATAAAGTGTGAATGCGAACTATAACTGTCAAAATATCCGCAAAACAAAAAAATGGCGGAAAATTTAAATTCTGCGTTCAGTTTGCGCCACCTTATCTATGTATGTATGAAATAACGTATTTTTAAGGTTACAAAAGTACATGTCAAATCTGACAGATTTCTTACCATGACGGTGCGTGCGAGTGAATCCAACTGCCCGAATACTTTTCCTGTACGGTATGCACGAACAAATGTTCCGGTAACGTGGTCAAAGGCATTTTTACGGTAGAGTTTCATTTTCGCACGAACGAATCCCCCGAATTTTGAGTAACCCCCCCGAAATAAATTCACAAAGCGAGATTCGAAATCGTTTCCAGATGTCGTTACCATGATACTGTTTAATTAATATCAAAAATACAAATTCGATGGAATTTGTAATAAAGGTACGTACGCACTGAGCGGAACTGCACTGCAGCGGAGCGACATATTTGGTCATATTAGGTCTGTTCCGCTGCCGCGTAGTGCGTTCTGTCTCATACGATTTCATATAAACAATATTTGGTCGCGACGTGCCGCGCCGCTCCGCTGCAGTGCAGTTCCGCTCAGTGCGTTCGTACCTTAAGAGTTTAGAAAATTCTAAATGAAAACTCAATAAGACTCATTACGTTTCCGAGTTTCGTCGCTTGTGGTGAAACATATCACTAATAAATAAAACACTATTAAGTATTTTAGTTATCTTAAAGCAATTTTTCTTCTTGTGTAACACAGAATAAAGGTTAAAGTTTGAATAGTGAAAACTAATTCTCATGGCACGATCTGTGCAAACTTAGTTCTTATAAGCCTGTAATTCAATTTTATAGAAAATAAGATTTATGCATTTGTTTTACCTTTTCGGAAGGAGTTGAATTTGGCTGCCAAATAACCACAATTTACTTCCTGAAAACCATTTCTCCATCCGATCTTGGCACCTATATAGAAGGCACTGGCGAATGTGTTTACAACTAGTCGTCATGGAAACCGCCGAGCGAGATAAGTATTGGAAAAGGAAAAATCGAAATGGATTTTTGTATTTACCTTGGATTAATGACATACGGTAATATATTATTACTTTTTTTCATTTCTTTGAACAAACAAGAATTCAACGCAATACGTTAATATCGACAAATTAATTTCGTCCAATTATCTCAGATTTGGGTCACCAGTTATTTTCTATAGATTGATTCTGATGCATCTTCTATGAGTAACTGGCGTTCAATTTTAATGTTTCAAACAAAAATGCATTTCATTTCTAATACAGTGTGATCGAAAAAGAAATTAGTCAAAGTAAGCCATGAACAAAAATCTGCATGTCTTTACTTAAACCACTATTTATTTCTTAATATCAAAAATGTTGTCCAAATAAATCAAAGCTATTCTTTTAGAATCCTATTTTAAAAATGGAAACAGCAAACGGTGAATGGCAATATTAGTACGTTGCCTGTTATGAAAAATTTCAAAAGCATTTTCCTATTAAACTATGATTTGTGAATTCAAGTAAAGATTTTTGTTCATGACTTACTTTGACTAATTTTTTTCGATCACACTGTATTATACAAAGTGATTCTAAATGACTGTGCGTCATATTTTGAAAATGTTGTATCAAGTTACCTGTTGATAACAAACGTCAATAGTAGACAAGCAAAAAACAGGAAACCCAATTTCATTAATTTTCAAAAGGAGACACAGACAATCAAATAAAATCACTCTGTATTCATTTATTGAAATAAGCAAATAGTAATTTATAAGAAATGTAAATGAAAACGACAATAGATAGGTATTCAAAGAAAAACTATTCTTATTTAAAGGATTATAAATTACATTTTGCATTTTTGCAAAATCATTACGTTCCTTCATTCAACTGGTCTTGATTTACAGCAGTTTTCCAAACTGTGGTGCGCGTAACTACAACCAAAAATATTATTTCAGAACTGGTTGTGTTACCACGATAAGTCAATAAAAACATTTGGTCTTGAGAATACCAGTTAGCGTTAGCATCACTATTGCACACAAGACACATAACTTAGTAGCAAAATATATACGTAATTGTAGAGGGAAAAACAAAGTATTCAGTACTTCACATTAGACAAAAATTTATTAAATCTACTACACTGTACACAATTCTAATCATCTAGTTTTCAGAAGTCTTTGAATTATTTTCATCACTAAAATTTGCTTTTAGGTTCGATATTTCTTCGACAAGTTTGGTTTGGAGATATTTAGCACCCTGCAAAAAAAAAAACAGTCATGCAATTCAACCATAGACAAAGCTAAAATAACAAATGTACTTTAATTATGGGAATTTCTTTTCTATCCTTTTCGGGCACCAAACTGGGTACATGTTGTAACTTATTCCACATCCAGTGAATACCGATTATCATACCAACGCTACTTATTAACACGACATTCTCGTTGCAAAATTGCAACAATTTCTTGCCAAATGACATTTTAAAATTAAAGGTTAGAATTAAAAAAAAAAAAGAACTACATAACCCACAATATCCTTTTATGCATTTTGTGGCGTTAGGTGTCGCTTACTGATGCATTTTAACCTATGATTTTGTATTCACAACGTGTTATTTAAAAATATAAGAAAATGGGATCGGACAACGAATCTACGACTTCCGAATCATCTAAAGAAGAATGTGAAGAAAATACAGAAATGACACAAGATGAAAGCGTAAATTTTGAATTTACATACAATTACTGTACATTTAAAATTACATTTTAGGACAAAATCCGACAAGAAATTTCTACAATGAGCTTTGAGGACCTACACAAACTAAAAGAAAAAATAGGCGTGAAATTGTACAATGAGACTGTGTTTGGAACAAATAAACAGCCATCAAAAAGAACTCATAAACGTGCAAATAAAAACAGACCCAGAGAAATGAGTTCAAAAATAAAACCAAAACTCAAACAAACATTTACACCTATTAAGAAACATATACCAAGAGATCCTCGATTTGACCCATTATGTGGAACATTTGAAGAGAAATCGTTTAAGTCAAATTATAAATTTATAAAAGAGGTGAGGAAAGATGAGCGTAAACAATTACAAAAAGAACTTGATGAAACTGAAGATCCACAACAGAAGAAGAAAATTAAACTTTTAATACAAAGAATGGTATGTAAATGAAGGTATGTGTTCAGTTGTAATGCAAAATGTTTTTTAGGATAATCAAATACGAGAACAAGAAAATCGCGAAAAACAACAAATGGAAAGACGAGAAGAACGTAAAGAAATTAAAAACAAATTAAAGAGGGGTGAGAAGCCAGAATATAAGAAGAAATGTATGTATTTAACTTTAAATGTAATATAAAGTCAATTTATTTTTATTTCAGCTGAGAAAAAGATTGAAAATCTAATTCAACAATATGAAGAACTAAAAAAGAACAACAAATTGCAGAAGCACATCGAAAAGAGGTCAAAGAAACTAGCAATTAAAGAACGCAGAAAACAACCCAAAGACATGTTTATGTGATTTACTTAAAATAAATTTATGGTCGTTATTTTTGTGACTTACCTATCCTGTACGTAACATTTTAGCTTCTTTCTTTTGTTCCAATTCCTTTTTCTGTTGTTCAATTATTACCATTCTTTCTTTGAGAAATTCTCCATATTCCTTTGCATCAAGTTCATGTACAACTTCAATCCCACATGACCTAGCGATACCAACAACCATTTTACATAAAACTTCTAGTGATTGTGTTTCTAGTGGTGGATCTTCTTTTTTAATTTTGGCTATTTCATATACATGTTTTAATGTTATTTTGCCAGCAGTTTCTTTTCCTAAAATAATTGTATAAATAATAGCATTTTAATTAAAAAAAAAAAACAAAAAAAATACCTGCTTGCATTGCTGCTCTTTGTATACCAGCAGCTTGCTTTAAAAAATAAGTAACTGGCGGTTTATGTATAACGAGTTCGTAACTACGATCAGGACTTACAGTAACTCTGCAAGGTAATGGGATACCTTCTTTAATATCTTTAGTTCGTTCGTTAAAATCCTTACAAAAAAATGGGATGTTGATACTACGCTATAATAACAAATTAATAAAAGAATACAATAATAGCCGACAACAAACCTGTCCCAACATGGGACCTAATGGGGGCCCTGCCGCCGCCATACCAGCAGGAATATTAGTTCTCATTTTGCCGTGTTGAACCTTTTCAACGACTTTCTTCATAGTTCTTAGTTTTGCTGCGACTTTCGACATCTTAAACCGTTTCAATAAGAGTTTATATCTTCAAATTATACATAACCTAAAAGAAATCTACAGTTTCTTCTTGTTTAGAATAGATGGCAACAAGAAGTAACGTAGTGCCAACAGCGCTCCATCATCCAATCACTGATTATAAAAAACACTAGGAGTACCAGTTGGTACGTCTGGTACTTATTATTAAGATTGCTACTTAAACAAATTTGAGGTGACAGGCGGGAAATGAAAAAGAAGTTTTCTCGCTCCGGGCTCCGGGGCCAGCGAAGCATTTTACAAACCTCCAGAACATACCAGTGAAGGAAGACAATACGAAACAAAAATAAGTAACTTAATTTTATATTGCATTCCTTCAGAAAGTTAAATACAGTGAGATCGAAAAAAAAATTAGTCAAAGTGAGCCACGACAAAAATCGACATGTCTTTACTTAAACTCCTATTTATTTCTTAATGTCAAATTGACGTTTGTCAAAAATGTTCAATAGGAAAGTGCTCCTGAAATTCTTCATAACAGGCAACGTAAGAATATTGCCATTTACCGTTTCCTGTTTCATTTCCATTTCAAAAATAGAATTCTTCAAGAAAAGCTTTGATTTCTTTGGACAACACTTTTGACAAACGTCAATTTGACATTAAGAAATAAATAGTGGTTTAAGAAAGACATGCCGATTTTTGTTCATGGCTTACTTTGACTAATCTTTTTTTTCGATCTCACTGTAGAATGGTGTATTTAAAATGTGTACATTACATGTTTCAAATTCAAACAATTGAAATATATTCAAAACACCTCTGATTGGTTGTAATAATAAGACCGAGGCCGTATGTTTTGTTAAAACGTCATCATTCGACCTGCGCAACGAATCGTATGGTTCATTTTTCGAGAATACGAAATTTCGGTGGTATGTGGTAACAAGCATGCGATCCGTTCGAACTCTTTATGCAAAAAGGAGCCAATGAGTTTGCTACTTAGTTTTGTGATATCTTTTTGAAGATATTGAGTTTATCACAAGTGCCAGGAAAGATCATTAGTGTCGTTAAAAACTTGTGACTCAATGGGCGGATAAACAAATCACACAATAAATAAACTACATAATCAAAACTTAAGCTATATTCTATAATTACAAATAATAAATAATAACAAACACCAATAATACGTAAAAATTAACATCAATGGTCTTACTAGTTTCATTACACAAATTACTATCACAAAGACAAATTTGAACAATTGAAGAATTTTCTTTGTAATTCATACAACCCGTCCGAAGCAAATTTCTGTCATCATCGTATGCACTAACACACCCTCTTAACGTCTTAATTTCATTTCCGTTTTTAATAGTTTTTCTAATGCAATAATGTTCCAATGGTTCTGGACATTGAAACGTCATATTTAACCGTTCTCCGTATTTCCATGTCCTGGTATAACGCGGATTGCAAAGCGACAACAATTCCGTACCGTTTGATTCGCATTGGTAGCAAGTCAAACCCAACAATCTATTGAGATTTGGATGGAATGAGGAGGCATTTACGGCGTCATAAATCAACAACAAGACGTATAAATATTGCACACATGTCATTTGTCGATTTCTAAACAAATTTATTTATGTTATTCATTTATCAATAGGCGTCGGTTTTAAAATGATATAAAATTTTCAAATTTATATTCTTTAACAGAAATTGAAAATCAATATTTATCCTCTAGTGCAGGTTCCCTTTTTCGTATTCTTTTGATATTTGATATTGCCATGAATTATTATTTCAGTTCCTAATAACGAGAGTGAAAAAGAAAGAAGACTAACAAGATTATTGAAAGAGAAAAGAATTAAAAGGCGCAAAAATACATATCGATGAAGAATTGACTAAAGAAGAAAGAAGAATACAAAGAATAATTAAAGATACTGAAAGAAAAAAGACGGTAAAGTTGTAATGACCATGTGTGGAGATGGAACAGGTACACAGAAATGTTGGGGGTGGGCGTGGGCAAGAGGCGCCTTTGTGCAAATTAATTTTTAGCGCCCTATTCTTTGTAAATTAAAACAAATTAATTTCAAAAAGTCATATAGACGTTTTGAATGGGTTGGATTAGTTCCATAATTGAAATTCAAAAGAGTAGATATACGGGTTGGGTTCAAAAAATTTAATAACTTGCAATGTTTCATGTCGCCATGAATATGGCCAAGACGCACCAAAAACTTTACGAAGGAAAAACAGAAAAAGAATATGAGCTCTGATCGACAGCTAGAAAAAGGATTTGCATTTTTTTATGAAGAAAAACAGCCGCAGTTTGTGGAACGTAAAGTTTGTATGTGTTTCGGAAGACCATTAACATTCCAGAAAGTAATTTTATATTTTGCACGTAGTGTCATTATGCGAGTTTACTAAAGACATGCACAAGAATAAAACTGTCAATAAGCATAATAACCAATAAAAAAAATGCTGTCATAAATGTTACTAAATTATGTAAGTAATTTTTTTTGTTCTGCATGATATGATATTTTGAACAGTGAAAGTTTCAAAGCTTCCATCGTCTTAACTTTATTTTTATATGAGACGTTGTGCCTTGTGCCCTTCACCAAACTATAAATAGCTACCTACGCCAATGATCTATTTGTCAATATGACATGTGCATAAATGATTTCGAAATGTAAATTAGATCAGCGAATTAATTCAAATGCCCCGCTATAAAATAGGATCGAATTCGTACTTAACAAATGTGACAAAACGACCGGTCGCACGTAATGGCTTCAAAGAACGAAGAATCATCGTCAACTCGAAGCTAATAAAATGGGTACAGCAATTTCGAAAGCGTCGCTCGTCTTATTCGAATTGTGCAACGAATTATTCATCGCCGTGTCGTCGGGCGTCGTCGGCATAACTATTTTAGCACATCACGGCTTCGTCTCGCATTATTTTATAAGAACTGTCTTCATAACCTCATTCACCGTTGGCTGCTTGTATTACGTTTTTCAAAGTTCGGAGAAGATAAATCCGTCCGTCAACAAAGTGGTCGTGATCACCGGTTGTGATTCGGGATTGGGTTTCTCGCTGGCACAACACGTCAGTGGTATTGGTTTTACGGTAATCGCGGGATTTTTAAATATTCACTCGAAAGGCGCAAACGAATTGAAAAAACTCAAAAACGTCGTTCAAATTGAAGTGGATGTTACTGATGAACGAATCGTATCAGAAGCGGTTGAAAGCATCAATAATTATTTAAATGATGACAAAAAACGGGGTATGTATACAAATAGAATTTTTTCATTTTAAATTTTAAAATTCTATACTAGACGTAAAGTTTAATTTGAAACATATTCCAAACATATTTGGATTACTTTTTTTATATAGATTTAATATTTTGTTAGTGCTTTGGGCTATCGTTAACAATGCTGGAGTTATGGTCTTCGGAGAATTCGAATGGCTAACAGAAAACTTGATTCAACAACAAATCGATGTGAATTTGTTGGGAACATTTCGTTTTACAAAAGCTTGTTGTCCCTTATTAAGAAAATACAAAGGTAAGTTAATGTCTCATCCACCTCCTCAAGTAAATATATATGTATATTGTATACATGTTTTAACTCATTTTCTGAAGTTTTTTTAAAGACTAGAATAGACAATTACAGGATAGAAAGTTCAGCTGAAAGCTGGTTCAAAAACAGAACCATTATGCGTAAATAATAATTAATAAAGGTCCTTAAATAGTTCCCTGTGGGATTCCATGAAATGCTCGTTAAGAAATAAATATATCAGTTTTCTTTTGAGGTTTCTTTCTTAATTACGAGCAATACTTATAAAAAGAACATTGGTGGTAATTCTTTTGTTTGTTTTTATTTTGCAGGTCGAGTGATAACTGTTTCAAGTCATTGCGCAAAAGCCACACTTCCAGGGATATCCGTGTATGGTGCAACGAAAGCCGGTCTTCGAGCATGGAGTGACGGTCTGCGCGTGGAAATGAATAAATACGACGTTAAAGTTGTGACTTTTGTGCCGGGATCGTTCATCCAAAAATGCAATATAATGTCACGGCAAGTCGACAACGTTTACGAAATGAGTGCGGCTTTGACGTCCGAGCAAAAACAATTCTATGGGGACTACTTCAAGCGGTACAACTCGTATCTTAGCGTCTTATCCAATCAAAATCCACCGATGAAGATTGACGTTCCTAATATTTATGACGTTTTTGAAAGGGCCCTGATGGACTTTAATCCCAAGGTTGAATACGTAAATGAAACGCTTAAATATGCGTTCTTTCACGCGATCTTCCGATACGCACCGACGTCTGTGAGGGATTATTTCGTTGTCAAGTTCATGCAAATGCCCGAATATTATCCTGAACAATTCGTTCCTGAAGGCATAGCTTAAAGTTTGTTACTCTTTTTTTTTAATAAATTAGTTTAAATATAATTTATTGTATTTTTTACTCAAATAACAACCTGGCACTAAACGTAATTTTGAAATAATTTTTCATTTCTATGAATCTATAAACTGTATTAGAGTAGTGCTTAGAAATCTAAACTAAACGTTTTCTTTTGCTTTACAACCTTTCTTTTTGCCGTATAATCTTATAAATGGCTGGTAAATCCTAAGTATCTTCTTCAAAAAGAGACTGTTTTAGAAAATAAAGGAGAATTTGCAATGCCTTAAAAAATCATTATATCCCGATAGGAACCCCGTTAAGGTTCTTTCAACTTACTAGTTTAGAGCACAATTCCAAAGTTACTCTTTAATATATTTTATGTTGGAAATTATTACTAAATTGGATTTTTAAGAGTTTCAATTTAAAATTTTAAAATACATATATAATAATTTATTTCCATTATAACAATATTAATATTTCTAAAAAGTTCATAGTGTATTGTTATTGTTATCCAATTTCAATTCAATTTTGGGTTTTTCTTCCTTCTCCTGTTTTCGAAACGTACTGTCGTATAATATCCTTTCTCTCGAAACTTTATTCGACTTGTTGATTCCAATAACTTTCTTCTCAACGGAAGCAACAGAAGCTCTCACGGACGTCACGTATAACATACGTTCCGGTATTTTGTAGTTTCGTTCGTCGAAAATTTTTCGCAAGTTGTAAATGTCCGATATGGAACTTGTAAAAGATCGTAGATTCTTATTAATAAAGTTTTTGTCTTCTTCGATGCGACGAAAATTAGATATGTCGTTCGAGTTCACTGCCATACTTCTAAAGAATTCTGAAGAATTTAGTTCTTAATTCTTGCTCACAAAGCGATTTTCACGATTGTTTACGAAGTTTGGATTTGTTGTCGAGACATATAATTTCGAATTTGACGTTTGGTTTTATGTTCAGTGAATCTGTCAAATATGTTAATATGTATCTTGATCCAAAATAATTTTTTATACTGAGAAGGTGACAGAAGACTCAATAGTAAGTGTGGAAAGGAAGAGAAGACCTCCAAGCACATCCTAAGATAAAGGCTGATCTGAAAATAATTCTTTTTGCCGAACGAATGAGCTATGGAATCTGGAGTGGAGCAGGCTGGTTACTTTTTTGGTGGCATCCGGGTTCTCTTAATGGATCCTTTATGATGCGGATGCACAATGGACCTTTAGGCCTATGTGCTGCAGATTCTTGAAATTAATAATAATTATTATTATGATTTAGGAAACATCATTAAAATTTTGGGGAAAAGCTTTTAGAAATGTTTTGCACTGGGAAATGGTGATAGAATTAACACATACAAATAATTTATTTACGCCATTATGTTACAATATAAAAAAAAAATGTCAACAATTTTGAATGACACCTTTCCTCATCTGTTTTCGTCAATGTGCTCAGTAAATGAAATATTCAATTCGGGCAAAAGAGGTGAACTCGTATTTTCGGACAAAATAGGTGAACTCGTATTTTCGATCAATTCGCAATTTTGATTATCGAAAATTTTGCGCAAACTGTACGTATCAGATATTGAACTCGTAATCGAACGTAGATTTTCAGCTATACTACAAATTTGTTCTTCGGGCGAATTTTTGTCAATAACCTTCGTAAATTTAATGCCGGAAAAGTCCAGATGTTTAAGTTCAATTTTAAGGTGATTCGTTATATTCTCCTCTTCTTTTGGTGTTTTATTAAATAATTCCTCATTATCACCAACATTTTCGCCATTTTCTTTTATGACATGTAGATTTGCATCAAGATTTTTTTCACGTTCTTTAGTGTTAAGATGGTCAAGATTCAAAAATGTGTGTGCGGTCCCGGTTTCAGTTAAAAGATCAACGAACTTTTTGTTTAACCCCGATTGTTTAGGTTCGTCTATGCTATCGCCTTGATCGTTGGTTTGTTTGCTTTGATTTTTGGAACGACATTTCGAATCCACAGATGAAGACCTCGAACTCGAACGAGAATCTTTTAATTTATCTTTCGATTTGATTCGATTAGGAGCGGCTGCAAGTAACCCAGTTCTTGAAATCGGAACTTTCGAGGAAACAAAATTTAAGTATTTATCCGTCTTTTTATCATCTATGCGACGTGGAAGATTATTGGTCATCGCTTTTGTGTTAGTTTTTCTAAGATTGGTCGTTGTTGCGGATTCAAAAATAACTTCGGATTTCGGAGTTTCGAAATCGGGTTTTTTCATCAGATTGTTGATTTTTTCTTCCAGATTTTCAAATCTTTTCAGGAAATCAATTTCTAAAGTTTCCTTGTTCGAGGTATTTTTTTCTGTATTATCCAATTTAACATTTTCCAAACAATCTTCTTGTGTTACATTTTTGGAGTAGTCGACATTTTTTACGTTCGAATTGTCTCGATTCGATAGAATTGCTTCGCAAAACGCACTCATGATATTCGTGTGTTCGAAATTTGTACTTTCCAACATGTCACGTTGAAAAAGGTCAGTCAAATGGTCTTTAGGTATATTGGGAAATTTATCTACGTCTGATAAGGCACCATTAAAACTCTTTGGATTTGAATATAAACCATCTTTCCCAAAAAATGTGTTAAGCTTCGTATTGGTAGTTTTTGTGTTTTTAGGATGTTCGTTTGGTTTTTTTCGCAAATAATCCCCATGGCTTTGATGATTCATTGATTCAGTATCATCCAACAAATGAATAAATTGGTTCATTCTAGAACAAGAAAACTGATAATCGTAACTACAACAAGTTTCTTTATTTTGCGTTTCGGGGATGCATTGGACTGAATTTGATCGTACCATCAAGGTTTTTATTTTACGTTTCGACGACGCACATTTGAGCTTTGTTGTATTTTGTTGAGTTTTATGTTGTGGGTTGTTAGGTTGTTTTATGGATTCAGTTTGATTTCGTTGATGCAAACGACCCGTCGGATTGTTTTGTTTTTTGTCGTCATCATCACAATCTCCACAATCATCACAAGAATCTTTCTTTGGGACACAATCGGAGCAATAATTTTTTTGTCGACAACAACGACAACACTTACAGCACTTGCCTTTAACTTTATCGGTTTGTGTGCTGTTTTCGCGAAGACGAAATCGCGATGTTTGCATTCTTAAATTGATTGGTTCGGGTATGCAGCAAGAACATGGACAGACGGCCTCGTCGCAAATACAACAACAACCCCCTTGTTCTGGTATATTTTCGTATGATATGTCTTGTATACATTCTTTCGCTTCGCTTACTTGCACTACTTGCACACTTTTTACCGAAGGATAATTATGAACACTATCACAACATATCTCATCCGTCTGTGTGTGCATAATTTGACTTCCGCTCATTTTGACGGGTCCATCAAACAAGACGTGATGTTGATCATCTGAACAAAAGCATGGTTTGCAAGAACACATGAACTGTTGTTGAATGCACTGTCTCAATTCATCACACTGACAGAATTCACCGCAAGGTTGCAAAACATTTTTGTTTTCAGTACATTTTCTCTCTTTTCCACATATGTCGAATTTTTCACGCTCGCTTATCTTTTTCCCATCATTTCTGTTTTCGTCATTAGATTTGAAATCGTTCCTCATTATTTTGAACACATTTCTAAGCTTACTTATGCATCCTTTGGGTTTTTTCTCGTCTTTACCAGCAATTTTATCATTTTTAAAAGAACGTACCATTTGCTGTTGCGTTGTTGGTAAATTGGTGTATCGTTCTCCGGACAATCTAAATAAAAAAAATTGCCATAAATGATGGATGGCTCGATTTCCAAAATAAATAAATAAAAATTTTAAGTTTTAAAATAAAAAAAGTTACCCTTTTTCTCCATTTATTGCCATTTCCTGACCTTTAGAATCAATCACTGCCATTTCCTGATCTTTAGATTTGATCATCTCCCACCATTTATTAAATCGTCTTTCCCACATTTTATCATCATTTACTTGTAAACATGGACAAGTTTGTTGTGTTGCTTTGTTAACATTTTTTACGTCTTCAAATGCACGATGTTTCATTGATGCACCATCATCTTTCGGTGTACAACAAATTGACTCCGAGTTGATTTTTTCCAAAGTTTGCGGAACAACCAATTTTTGTAATGTTGGAATTCTGCTTCGATCCATTTTATTTCCAGGGATAGAACCAAGATCTGATTTTACGTGAATCCGTGTATAAGGAGAAAACTGGCCATTTATGACTTCTTTTGCCATTTTAGCATCTGGAGATCTTGTAACCTTCACAGGTTTATATTCTTGCCTGTTATTATACTCTACAGCAAACTTTTGCCGTACTGATGGAATGATCATTTCTTGTAGTATTGTTGGTATTATGGTTTTTTGCTCAGTTTTAGTCTCGTTGGAGAGATTTGGGTTTGTTTGTAACTGTAAACAAGGACATGGAAACTGACCAGATATTACGTCCTTTGTTACATTTTTAACATTTTGAGGACTTTTTGGTTCTAGTAAATTTTTTTGACTTTGTGTATGATTATTGGGTGTCATTTTTCGTGATAAATTTTCATTACCAGAAAGTGAATGTCGTTTTACTGTGGATTGTAAACTACTGTTGTTTAATGTTTTATAAGTGGTTTCTTTGATTGGAACACGAGGTAAGTTTGGAACCTGACGTAAGACTTTTGATGAATTCAATGGTTCAATAGGATTATTTGAAGCTGGTTTTTGAACACCTTTGACAGAATCATTACAACATGAGTCATACGGTTTTTCGGCGAATTTTTGCTTATCGTTCGATCTCTGGTGACATTGACAGCGTTTGTAAGCTGATGAATTTTGACACAAACATCGTCCAGTCTTGGTGTTACAATCGCATTGTCTTGTTTCGTACAAGAATTTAGAAGACATCGTTAAGTATTATTGGAAAATCTAAACAAACCAAAAGAATCAATTTTAGGGATTATATCATAAAAAAAAATTTATGTTTAAAATTAGTAAAGTAAAAATTTGACTGTTGACTTTTATATGTGAAAAATATATCTATAAACAAAAAAATACCTTCCCAATTTTAGTTGGATCCTCTTGTCAGTAAAGCATTTTTCTAATTTTGCGAATATAAAGTTATGAAATGACTTTGATGTATGAAGTGTCATCACAGTTTATTTTTAAGTGCGCTCAAATAAATTCAAATATCTTCAAGATATGTTTAAGGAAAATTAAATAAAATGTTGATATCTTATAACGGATCCAAAAATGTCAGACATACATATCTAAGAAATAATTTAACACAAAGAATTTATTTACCCAATTTATCAAAACTGTACGTGTCGATCGACATCTGAATTTGAAAGAAGCAGTATGAAATGGAGAAGAAATCATATTTTCAAACAATGAAATTCAATTTTTAAATTTATCTTCATCAATATTTCTACACCTTCGTTTACCACATTAAATAAATTCTCAATTTGGGACGTGTAAGCTTTCATCATTCTCTGGAATTCCGCAAAAGTTTCTCGTTAAATTCGAAATCAAATTCGACGTTTCGATTTTGAACTGTTCGATTGTGTCAAAATCCGACGAGACTTTACCCTCAGGAAAACCAAATAAATTTTCATAGTCAAAGCCTTTGTTAAGATTATCCTGATTTAAAAATGAAAATTTTCCATTTTGTCTCAAAATAGTTTCCATGCATTCCTTAGTCATACATGTTTCTTTCACATCACCTTGATTTTTTGACTTCATTGTTGACGACATTACAAGAGTTTTCGGCGTTGTGTCTACATTTGTCTTATCTTTAGATTCACATGTCATCACAGTGTGTTCACCATCTTTATTAACTGTCAAAGAACGTTCATTAATAATTTTAGCGTTTTTTGAACTCGAAGATAAAATTAACTCGTTCGGTTGTGATGATGTATTTTGCTTCATCACGTCATTAATAATTTCTATGGGCTGGAATTTTTCACCAATTTGCGATCCCAATTTTATTTCAACTGACTTACTTGTTTTAGCAGTTTCTGAAATGCGATAGTACGATGAATCATCATGATTCGACAGAATTGCTTCACAAACCGCAGTCATCAGTTTTTTATGTTCGAAGTCGGAGCATTTGTTTAAATGTGGTTGAGAATACTTGGAATCAACGACGTGTTCGTTAACATCAAGCAATTTTGGCAAATTCCTGTTGACGAATTTCGTTTTCATCTCTACAGTTTTTGGAGTCAGATCGTAATTACGACCGCTCAGTGGACTTGAATAGAAACCATCTTCCAAAAACAACGTCTTCAATTTTGCATTGGTAATAGCTTTTAACTCGTTTTGACTAAACTGGACGGTAAATGACTCATTATCTTTTTTGTGTAAATCACCTTCGTAATGACAATAATTTGACTTACTTCGTTCGTTTAAATGACGGATGAATTCGTACATTTTAGAATTGGAAGATTTTTTATGGTCGTTACAGCATGTTTCTTTATAATCGGTTTCGGGGATACATTGGGCAGAATTTGTTCGTACCATTAAAGTTTTCCCACGTTTCGAAACGTTCTGTTTAACATCATTTAAAGCATTTTTGTGTTGATTATAATTTCCTTTGTTGGATTGTATAATAAATTGACCAGTGTTGTAATGAGCGTCCGTTATATTATTGCTCAGTTCTTGGCGATGATGACAATCAGGAGTTGTTGCATCTCCGCAATCGTCACAAGAAACATTTTTACCAGGACAGTTAACGCAATTATTTTTTCGTTGGCAACAACGACAACATTTACAACATTTGCCTTTCGTTTTATCCGTTTGCGTACCGTTATCTTTAAGATGGAATCTTGACGTTTGCATCTTTCTATCCATTGGTTCTGGAATACAACAAGAACAAGGACAAAGAGCCTCATCACAAATACAACAACAACCACCCTGCTCAACATTTTTATATGGAACGTCTTGTATGCTTTTTTGTATCCTTCTTCCATGAACCTCATTTACGGAAAGATCATCATCACTACAACAGTTCTCATCGTTTACCACATGTCGACTGTTAAAATTATTGTTTGAATTTTTAATTGGATCTTTGAATAAAATGTTTCGATTTTGAATATGTTGCCCACATGAACAGTAACATGGTTTACATGGACACAACAATTCTAAATGTTGATTCATGCATTCCCTGGCTTTGCTACAAACACAATCTTCACCGCATGGTTCCAAGATCCCAGTGTACCCCGCACATTTTTTCTCCACGCCACAAACACTATGTTTGCCACACTCACAAATCCTTTTTTCATTGATTAATGCCCCACTGATAACACTGGAATTGTAATCGCATGTGATTCCTTTGAATATCTTCCTAAGGCATTTGTACCATTTTGGTTTCTTCTCATCTCCATCATTTCGAATTGGTCCTCCGAATGACCTAAATAATTAAAAGCTAAAGTAACTTTCATTAAATTTCAAAACTTCAAATTGTGTGACATTATTACCTTTCCTTATTGTTTGTATACAGTTGTTGTGATTCCAGTTTTTTACCATTGACCACCTCCCACCATTTATTAAATCTATTGTTCCATATTTCCTCTTCGTTCATCGTTCCATTGATGTGAAGACAAGGACATTGATTCCCATCAATTGGAACTGAATTTATTTTGGCATTTTGCAAATTTTTTGGACTAGTCGACTTCTCATCATGAAACTTTGGATTTATATAACTTTTCGGTAAAGTACGTTGAACAGGACTGGCTGTTAGCGTGTGTGTGTTAGAGGGTTTTCCAGCGACGGTTTCGTTAATTGGAGTTCTAATAAATATAGGAATGACGGGAGGTTGAAGAACATTTTTTGGTGAAGATGGCAAAGGTGAGATATGTCTTTCGTTTGGTCCTACATATTTGGGCTCCAGAATTCGTTTAGTGGGTTCGATTTTGTTACAATATCGACAATGAGATTGTTTTTCTGCCAGGTTACGAGTGATCCGTTGCTCACAGATGCAGCGCCCATATTTCTTATCGCAAATGCACTCATCGAATTCGTCGACATCGTCCAAATAGTTCATTTGTACTTATAAGCAAACCCACAATTACGACTTAAAATTTTGAATTGCAATTAACTGTTGTTAATATGACAAATGAAATGTCAAATTGCTACACAGGCTGTCTCAAAACTGACGCCCGTGCATTTTGGATGTGACTCAGGGGGCTAGAACAAATTGAAAATTAAGAGTAGAAAATTGAATCCGTTGGATTTTTTTTCTAGGGATTTTTAAAAGAAAACGTTTACCGCGAACCTGTTGTGGATCCTGAAGATGTAGTAGCTCGTATTCATGTTTGCCTTGAAGTAGGAGACGATCTGTTTGAACATCTTTTGTGACGAATTTGTTTTATAAGTTATTGTTAAAAACTTTAAATATTAAATGTTACATTTTAGTTTTTCATTAATAACTCGATAACGAAGGACAATCGGCAAATTTTCCACCTGAATCACATCCCGAATGCACGGGCGTCAGTTTTGAGACACCTATATAATCAAACAGCAGTATGTACAGGGGTCTTATTTTCATTGTTTTATCCATATAAAGTACCATTAGTTTACAAGCTAGGAGAAAACCGTTTACGCAGTGCTGTGACAATTTTTCACGAGCAATTCACGTTGGCAATTAAATTTTTTACCTCATCTACCTCATCTCGTTTCCGCTATGGAACCGGAAATTGAAATGTCAAAATTTTTTTAAAATTATGACATATTTTTATCAGGATTTTACGCAGTGCTTACGACTTAACTCATATTTTTAATTCGAGGACTTAGAGCAACAACCAAGTAACTCAAAAAAACATGATTTTGAATTATTATAGATGGTATTTTGTATTACGTAAGTTGAAAATAAATGACCATTTATTTTTGTGAAAGAAAGATCTAAAACCCTGACTGACATTAATATATAAAGATATTTGCTCCCGAGTTCATTTTCAATCGCGATTATCTCAAAACATAAAACTAGTTACGTGGTTGCTGCTCTAAGCCCTCGAATTATACTTACCACTTTGCTGCTACCATCCTTCTTAAGGGATAAGAAATCATAAATGTGCACATAACTCGTCTAAAATAAGGTTTCTCATAGTTTCACCTTCTCTTCTTTTCAACCCCTTAAAAAAAATAATATCTTTTTCGATCTTAAGTAAACAACAGTGTCTTGGAAATTTATAAAAAGAACATTTTAAATTTATATATGATTTATTACAATAACGACAAAATCGGTATTAAAAATTAAAGCTACATTTATATTTTGCAAGTCAAAACTAACCTTTTCTTAAAAATTAAAACAATATCAAATACCAATTAAGATTTATTAACAATACTAACAGATATACAAATAACACTGCATCTAGAATCTTGACATTTATACTTATGCAAAACCTAGAAATACATATAGGTATTACATGGAATGCTGTTGTTGATTAATGTGTACATTAGGATTCTGATGCACATCAAAAATAGGATCATTCTCTGTGGCATATCTTCCCAATCGGGACATTATAATTAGAATGACAGAAATTGCAAAAACAAGTATTATTGCTAGCATGCAGTATCTTTTATAAATCGACATTCCACTTCGGCTTTTAGGATGTGCGCCCAACGCATTCCTAAAACATTTTTGTTCAGCACAATGAATATTAAGATATTTGATAAAAAATACTTCCACATTCTCCGGAACCATTCAGACGCAGGTCTCCTTTTATATTTATCTTCGTCGTGATCGAAAGGTACACCCCTGGTTTCTCGAATATCTTGGAATACTCTACGTGCTGGAGCTTGATAAATATCACTTGATTCTCGATTGAAAGCACCTTGATCGTCGACATGAATAACCGAATATGATGGTCCTGGAGAAGTACTTGGGCTAGGCGATGAATTATTGTGATTTGTTGTCACAGGTTTCAATTCTCTATCTTCTGATAACTAAGATATACTTTGTTATTGATAAACTTTCCAATTTATGATAAAACTAACCAGAGGTAATCCTAAACCGGCTCTCGCCCAATTAACACCAGCCAATTTCTCTCGCAGAACATCAGCAATAGGACTAACTAAATTAGTAGGTGGGAATAACGCAGTCCTACAAGATGGACATGTATATCCTGCAGGTGCTGTAGTAGAAGGAAGTTGTCTTGAGTAACGATCCAAACATGACCAGTGGAATACATCTAAAATAAACTTGTTCAATAATTAAAATAAGTTAAATGGGACACTTACGATAACAAGTTAAACGAATGCAATCTTCGAAATTCAATCCCTTCATACACAGCTCACAAATGGGGTTATAATCGCTATCTTGCAACCATTGCAAGTATGATTGTATAATACACTAAAAATCAAACTTATAAACTTATGCATATGCTTTTAACAAATATGATTGATACTAACTTACTTTGGGATGATTCGTTACCATACAATGTTCACAAACGTTCACTCGATGTTCGAAGCAAAATTGGTTCGTCACTCTTCGTTTGGGGCACTTACACAGACCCATTTTTCGTTATTTTTGATCTTAACTCTAATTACCTAGTTGACAAAATTAAAACACATTTACATGTTAAATAAGTTTATTATTGTACACGTACACCGATTTGACAAGTATGACAAATATGGTTGAATTGACAAGCAAGATGACCAAATTAACGATATGAAAATTTTGATAAAATCCATGAAGAAATGTTTATGTACTCTGTGATTCCTGTGAATAATTAAAAATGCCTGTCAAACCTATAGCTCTGTAAGTAACCTATTTTAAGCAGGAAGTAAATTGCTTAACATCTGCGTCAAATTGTCTTTTGTAACTGGACACTTCGTATACAGACTAGTGCATTTATCGGTATCCGCTTCTTTACCCATATCGATCGCTTGTTTTATTGACGATCCGTCCAACATATATGTAAATAACGAATTGCTGTAACAATTTTTTCATGAAATATGAATATTTTCTACTTTAATTAATTTTGAAAGAAAACTACAGTGTGACTTTTAATAAGCAAATTTAGTGGGTTGGCACCCCTGAGTAACTGGTTATTGTGGTCATTTGTCAACTTGTTATTATAATATAAACTTTTAATATTTTAATGTAATTTATGCATTTCCCCCGTGCCACGGCATGCGAGAGTGCATTCAACTCATAGCCTAACCGTTATTTAATTTGGACATTTGATCTGTCACATTTGAATCTGAAACTCAAGTGCAGCAACATAAAACCGCAAAAGTGTTACCAACCTAACTAAAATAATCACAATTATTAAAAGTCACCCGGTATAATTTATTCAGATTAATTATAAATAAGTAAGTGAATTTTGCGTCTTAAATTGTATAAATAAACATTTGATCTATTTATATTTTTGTTAATTTTAACAAGAAATTTAAAAATTAATCGCTTACTTTGCAAATGAGTGAATCAGTTGGTCCATAGTTGTTGAATCACCCTGTTGAACATTATCTTGCGCTTGACGCACATAAGTGCAAATAAACCGTTGCATACAAGAAGTACTGTCGATGTTATGTTCTTCCAGTGTGCTATCCACTTTGGCCAAAATGTCCGATAGAGAAGTTGAATCACTGTCTAAACCTGAATATAAATGAAGCTGTAATTTTAATTGCCAATCTCACTTCCGCTCAAACGGGAAGTTGAAAATTTGAAACATAATAGCAAAATGAATTATAATATACGTACTTCTGTAACCGTGTCCTGAGGAAAATAAATGCGCTAACTTTGGAATAATTAAAATCGCGCCGAGACCTATCAGAGCACCTAAAGCTACACCCCCGATGTCAATCTTCATTGGTGCCGTGGTTCCCATCCCGGTTTGTCCATAGGAAGACCCTGCACCATTTCCAGTGCTTCCAAACGAACTTATGTAACCAAACCTTTCCAATCGATCGGAATTTTCCTTTGCTTCTTGATCGTTTATCCTAGATTTATTTTTCGGAAGTTCCGTTTCGTAATATCTCAGATTACTTGGTTGGAAACCACTAGAATTTTTTAAAATAAATATCATACAGAAAGAATATATGAGGTGTTGAGCAAACACTAAAAATACAGTAGGGAACGGGATTAATAAATAAATATAAATAAATAGAATGAAATTATTTTATTATAATTTAAAAAATCACTCTTACCCTTCATCCGGAACGTATTTCTTAGGTGTGGCGCATACATTTAAGATAACCATAGTCATAAATATAACAATTACTTTCATTTTATCGTCTGTTCAGTGTTGGATTTGAAATTGTTCGTAATGCACTGATACGAAATAGACAGTTTGATATGTTTATATATAAAGTTTTGTCACACATGCTTGACATGAAACAATAGAGAACGATTTGGAAGATTTCAAAATGTAATGCTTCACTTTCAAATGCAATTATATGTGCTCCTTTCTTGTGAAGAAATCGTAAATTAAAGTATATTTTTGAAAAAAAATTGAATAAAAATAATTAATACTTATCTTAATAAATCTTAATAAAAAGATAAGTATTAATTCAAACATATTCAACCAAGAATTTGACACTAATAATAAAAATAATAAATGAATTTAGTTTTTCCTTCGATATTTTATTTAAAGATAAAATGTCCCTCGAGAGCAGACTATCCTAAAATCAGATATTTGTTTCTCTATAAATACTGCATTTAAAAATTACACGAAGGAACTAATGTCCATTATAAGTTATAGAAAAGTCAATATGCTTATTATTTATTATATTGTACACTGAAGAACTGGAAGCTGGTATTACGTGGATTACCAATTACGCGCGGAAACGTGGTTCGGTTGGAAATTAAACAACTGAAAATGGTAGAACGTTTATCTGGCGATCTTGAGATATACTTGAAACATACTTGAAACATACTGTTTAATAAATGGACACACTATATTAACTATAACTACTTTTCAAACATATTCTTACTTACTTAGTCTTGGCCTCTTTTACCCATTAGGTGTGGAGGTTTTATATATAACTAAATTTTAAACTGTGACTACAAGAAATCATTCACAAAAAAATGGAGTAAAATGTTGCAACTAATTATTTAAAAAAGCCGCTAATCATGATAAGGATTCCAAGGCGTTAAATGAGTTCTTTAAATGCAACAATAGTCGCAATTTTAATATGACAATAAGTACCATTGCGTTAAATTAGTTCCTTAATCGTTTCTGGTTTAAAAAATTCTATTGTGTTAAATGCATCTAATTTTCCCGGAAAAAAAGTTTCTATCCATCATTTTATTGATTAAATACTCAAAACTTTACATTTTTATAAATAAACCAAAAAACTTTAATGACTTATTTCCTCACATCGAGTTATGAAGTTATTTTCTATCCCTAATTAATGAACAGTTCCAAATAAATGCAATTTAGTTTGTCTCTCGTCCGAATACTTTCCCTATTGTTTCGGCGATAAACATTACATAATCGACTTGTAGATTCGCTTCTTTCTTTAACATAATAGGCGTTAGAAAATCCAAACTATTAAGTCTTTTCGAAGACATTGAAAAGAACTTGTTTTTCATAGTTTCTTTCAGTCATACACAACACCGCTCGAAATGTTCGTAAATATTTTCGTAATTAGCTTAATTACTTTATTCACCTTGTGTACTTGTGATAATGTGACATACGTAAGAATGGAAAGAAATAAGGGCGTATTTCAGGAAAGGCAACACAGGCTTTTTACATTTAATACTGATGACGATGGAGCTGTTTCTGTGAGTATTTTATTATTAAAAAGGTGAATTAATGTAGGACTTGACTGAACTTTCTTGGTTGGCAACATTGATTTTGATTGATTGGATCATTGAAGTTAAGGAGGATTTGAAGTTGAGGACCAGAAGGGAAGATCTAGAAATAGGAAACAGTGGAGGAAGATTGTAGCCTTAGGCCTGTAGTGCATTTATCATCAATCAAAGACAGTGTTGCCAATCAAGATAATTCAATCAACGCCTATTTTGTGGATCATAATATGTTACCATGTTACCCTTTAATGATTGAAGCAAATTTAGTGGGTTGGCACCACTGAATAATTAGTTAGCGTGGTCATTTGTCAACTTGTTATCCCTTAATTAGGTTAAGGTTTTATAAGTTTGATGCATTTCCACCGTGCCACGACATGCGAGAATGCTCCAACTCATAGCCTATTTTTTTATTTATTTTGACATTTGCTCTGTGACATTTGAATTTAAAAATCAAATGTTGCCAACCTAACAAAAATAATCACAATTATTAAAAGTCACGCGGTATTAATCTTTGATATTTTCGACTTAAATCATAGTTGTCGAACCTTTCATATGATCATTGTACAACTGTTCCGACAAATTATAAGTATAATAAAAATAATATGTATATTTTTGAAATAATGAAGCTTACCTTAGTATTCCGTTTCAATTATATTTTCTAATGTAACAATACAATTTAAAAGTAGACCATATCGTGATACATCTCACCATATTTTACACTTGTTGATATACTTTTAGGTGGAATTGGCATTCAACATACCTTTTTTGAAAATTCCAGTTAAGAAGAGTTTGGACACGATGACAGGTTCACTTGCTAACATAAACTTAGGTGCCGTAATATTATCAGGCATAGTGATTTTGGGTGCAGTTTTAGCCATACCAGCAATTCATTATTTTATAACAAATCAAACAGTAAAAACTACTCCAACGGATAGTTATTACTACAGAAGTAAGTAAAATTTACATTTTCAATGCAATAAAAATCAATGAAAAAATAGTACATAATAGTTAAAACCAAAAAATTAAATTTTTATGCATTTTTAATAGGTTACTAAAATTAAAATTAAAAACAACTATTATTTAAAAAATGCATTTCTAATAGTACTTAAAATAATAAACAAGAGACATTACACCAAACAAATACAAATAACAAAATATAAACAAAAAATGTACGATAATGAAAAAGTTTAATGAGTTTTCTCAGATCCAAGACAGTGTTATAATTTTAACCAATTTATTCTTACTTCTTTTTCTTGCCTTTGCCTTTACCTTTTCCACCTTTTCCACCTTTACCTTTACCACCTTTACCTCCTTTACCCTTCTTGTCGCCCTTCTTACTAAGTTGAAGCGTTTCGTCCTTTGGAAGATCATCCTCGTTGTATTGCGTGTCGATGTGAACAACATTTTTCTTCTTTCGCAACTTGTCCGGGTGAATAATCCCAGCGGGTGGAGTAAACTCGATATCCAACTCGCTGTCAGACGAAGTCGATTGATTTTCATCATCACAACAACAACAATAACTGTCTTCGCCTTCTTCACCGTTTCGTATTTGAATCGGCGGTTTATTCTTTGTTATTTTAAACTGCATCGGAGTGCAATCCATGTAGGGATTTTCGTTATCTTCCAAAGTATTCGGGTCTTTTAAGGGATTCATTGTTATCAAATAGCAACCGTCTTTCTTTTTAATTTGAAGAGTGGGCTTTGGAACCACCGGCACATCAGAATCTGATTCGTAAACACCATAGGCATTTATCCTTCGTTTCTTCTTTGTTTGCTTTTGTGGTTGCCCCGTCACTAAAGGTTGTAAACCGCTTGCAAGTCTATGTTTTTCTATTATAGCTGCCATCGTTTTGGTCAGAGCTCCCGGTTTCCAACCTCTTCTAGGCTAAACGAAATTATGAAACACAATTCAAGTAAAACTAAAAAAAAAAAAATACCCTTAATCTTCCCGGTGGTTTGATATTCCACAACCATCCCATGTTGTGAGGGACGTTTGAAGTCAATTCCAAACATTCACGATGTCCAATCTTCACTCCCGGGTATGTATCGCCCGTATCATAAACGAATTTACTTCTTCTCTTGCGACTGCGTTTTCCACGGGTCAACGCCTTATCAGAAGCCGACGCTTTTTGTGTGGTTTCTTTCTTATCAGATATTGCGGAAGCACTCTGACTTTTCCTTTTTACATCTTTATCGATATTCGCTGGTGGTGACGGCTGCTGAACAGAAGACCTTCTTCTGTTGGATTTAGGTTCTGCGCCTGTTGTACGAGCTCCGCATTCATCACATACCAAGTCTCCACCCTTTCCGGCGCAAGTATGAGGCGTGCATGGTTCTAAATTACTAAAAATTTTCATAATAAAATTTCATTTATTTGTCAAAAAAGAAAGAAATTCAGGGTAAGTCTTTAATTAGTCATTAAAATGTTCTGAATCTAAATAGGTTAATCTAAAGCAATTCTTAGGACATTCGAAAAGTGATGATTATTATGATGTCTTTTTTATTTCTGGAATAGGAATCTTTATTCGAACGAACACCAAATAGAAATAGAACATCAGAAACTGCGGTCAAAATATTTAAGAAGTGAGGATGAAAAAACTAAAAAAATTGCAAGGTATATTCAAGAAGATTCTAGAAAAATTGAAGATGATAAATAAATGGAATGTTTTGAAATTGTTATCGTAATCTTCAAAATAGAAGAAAATATTTGCAACATGACAAGGACGCAAATAGGGCCGAATGATAATACAAAAATATCTTACTCGCCAACGGTTAGTTCAGTATCACCACCATTTCCATCGTCGCTGTAACCTGCAGAACAAGGACATGTGCCTCCCCCTCCACATTCTTCGCAATCCAAAGTACCACCTTTAGCCGAACAAGTATTCGGCGTGCACGGTTCGATATTATCACCAGTCACAACCTCGATAGACGAACCACTACTGTCGCCTTCAACGACCTTTCTTTCTTTACCAAATAACTTCATGTACGGGCAATTGGGATCATTGCAAAGAGACTCAGTATCTGATTCGGACGACTTTGCGTTAACAGGACAGCTTGGATCTACGCACTTTGTAGGAGCACTGAAAGGGCAACCTGGAACCGTACATGGTTTCGGCAATCCGAAAGGACATCCGGGAAAATCGCATGGTGGGGGTGTCGCGTACGGACAACCTTGACACTTGCATGGACTTTGCGGCGCTTGAAATATGCCCGCAGCCAAATTCTTTAATTTCATAATTGGGCAACTGGGATTCTTACACGGTCCTTTCGGTAAGGGATCAGGACAATCCCAATGTATCGGAGGTAGTTCAGGCTGATTCTCATAGGGACATTTTGGGATACCGCACGTTTTTGGCAATGCTGCCAGTTGACATGTTACCTCATCTGTGTCTTCATCTTGGACGCCAAGTCGCTTTTTCGCATATGGACACAAAGGTTCACCGCAAGCACTTTTCAACTGTTTCAGTTTAATCTCTTCTTCAACGGGTTGCGTCATATCTCTAGCGTAAGGACAACTGGGCATTCCACATGTCGATATACTGTCTTTGCCGTCGGGTGTGTTGTCAACTACCATCCTAGCTGGTCCAGGAGGGCACATACTCTCAGCAGCTGGACAAAATTTCTTACAAGTTTCCGCTACCAAATTCTGCGCAAACGGACACGTGGCCTGACCGCAAGGACCCAATGCTTTTTTATAAGCTTCCAATACTTTATCGAAATCTTCCATTAAACCCTTGCAGGCATTCAAAGGAGATGGGCGTTCATTTTCATCCATGGGTGCTCCTCCTGTCAATCTCAGCGGAGTCGTATCATCTTAAAAGCAAATATAATGAAGTTATAATCGCATCTGTATTTATAAATAAATCACCTATGTTTAAATCGAATGAGGTTTCATCATCTTTCATCGACGCACCAACAGTTAAGCTCAACGGTCCATCATCGTTACATGATGTTTTAGGAACAGCAGATTTTTCACAAATTTCTATGACTTGCTTATAAGTTTCAAAAACTCTATTAAGATCAGCAGTCAAATCTGAAAGAAAGTTAATACGCCATCAACCCAATACCATTATTAATAAATGCATAGCTAAATTTATATGGTTCCGGAATATTATGACAATTTTTTTAAATGTAAGAGAATATACATATTTTGCTTGTTAGGGAGTATATTTTGATGACACGTCTTAGACTGGTTAAAAGCTGCCTTGGCATTGATGCCAAACTTATAAGGCAGATGTCAAAACCACATTGACAAATTAAACTTATGGACATTTTTCTCACCTTCTTTATGTTTGCAGCAATGGGAAGAATCTTCCAAAGCTTTTTTGTATCCATTTAAAATAAACTGAAAATCTTCCACCAAAGATTTCCATGGTAATTTGTGGGGATTTTTTAATGCAGCTCCTCCGGTCAATCTGAGTGGTTCTTCTTTGGTCTTGCAACAACAACAGGTGGAGCGATTCGATGACTTATATGACAAAGCCGCTGACGGAACTTTCGAGACATCAACCGGTGAATTTTTAGCTTCAAAAGGCAGATCGGCTCGTTTCGGTTTTCTGTAAACGCCATACGGTCCGTACCTGTCCATGCTGCCGTTTACGTGAGTCAAACCGTAAGATACCGGGGGCTGTACGTCACCATAAATGGTTCCCAAGCCTTTTCCGGTCGCAAGTGGACCAAGTCCGAATTCCTTGAATTTTTTAGCAGCCGGACAATCCTTATTTTTACACAGCATTTTATTGATATTTTCTGCTGTTAGGTCTTCGTCTTTGAATTTCTTTTTAGTAGTCGTCGCGGCATTTTCTAACATAGATTCCAAATTGTAGAAGCAGCTTTCAGGAAGGCGAATATTTATTGACTGAATATCGTCGCTTATTCTTCGGGACATCTGAGACATCTCCACCATGCTAGCCCCGATTTGTTTATCAAAATTAAAATCGAAAGCCGAAGGCATCAGCGACGAATACTGATTGTCCAAACGCGAGTCGCCTGGAAAAACTGATTCAAAATGTTTATCGCCCATATCAAGTGCGTTATAAACCGGGCCCACCGGCAAAGCTTCGGCGGAAGTTCCCAAACCAAACCTAAATTTGGACAACTGAATTATTAATTTAACGAAACTACAAACATTTAAAATATACTTATCTTTTATTCTTGAGCATCAACCAGTAAAACTGAAAGTGCAATAAAATATATTTATTACTAATAATAATAAATATATTTTATTGCACTTTGAGTTTTACTGGTTGATGCTCAAGAATAAAAGATAAGTATTATTTCAAACATATTCAACCAAGAATTTGACACTAATAATATTTAAAATATAGTTAAAAATGTCTACCTTTGACATTGAAAGGTCGTGGCCGCGTTGGTACTTTTGAATAAAAATTGCGTTTTCGGTGCACCTTCTTTTGCGTCACGTAGTTTCATAATTTGGAATTGCGTCTGAATACTTTGTCCAAAGCACGACAGTCGCAGAAATACTTCTATGCTCCCTGTTTCTTTCCCAGTTCCATCATACATCGGAACCGATTCTCTAAGACTAGCAGGGCTTATGTAACCCACACCGTCTCTTGAATAGTTTACCATTTCGGTAAACTCCTCAGTCCATTTGACAGTTGCCTTTCCGATTGGTGTCGGAGACTTGGAGGCCTTCGAAAAAACCAAAATCTCTAACGGATGCTGAGACAATGCCTTGTATAAATTCTCCGCATTGCAAGGGAATAAATGAGATTTCCCCGTGGAAAAATCAATGACCTTTGTTTTCGAACCTGAAATTAAATATTCGTTTCGATTTATAATCCGTGAATGAATGTTAATCGAAAACTCACTTTCCTCTTTTCCTCCTATGCCATCGTGTCGAAATTCCAAAGTCGCAAAGTTGACAAAAGTCGCGACGATGTTAATTTGCTTTTTCGTTGGTACCTGATCGGCGTTCGTAAATCTGATCGTATCGACGAGAATTTCGATGAGAAAAAGCTGATCCATTTCCGCAAGTCCTCGGTGAACAAGAATACCATATATAATTTTACCATTGAAAATTTAACGAAAGGACACAAACAATTTGACCACGTGAATTTTAGCGAATTTTTCGACTACATCTGACGTATAATTTTCGACCGACTTACTTTTGTTTCGTTCGCCAAGGATTTCTAAATTTATTTTTCGAATGGCTTCCAGGAAAGTTGTTGCTTCGGCAAAGCTAATTGTCCATAATTTATATCCATGTACTTATGTATCTAGGATAGGGAATAAAGGGACTCTGGAGAATGATAAGTTTAAAAAAAAATGAACTTTTAAAAAATCATATTCCGCACTCGATATCTTCATTTCGTATCAATTTTTTTTTTTTTTTCATAGGGCAAAGGGCTTGTAGTAAAAGATAGGAGTGTGCTAGGAGACATTTTTATACAAATGGCATTTATTTGATCAAACTCACTGAGTTTTTCAGTCAGTTTTAATGTCTATTTATAAAGCGATTGGAGAATGAGCATATTACGACTCTAATGAAAAGAGTAAAGAGAGAAAAAAGAAAGAACACAAACAAAAAGCATGCAGTTAGACGAAGGAGAGTCGAAATGAAAGAACGAAAAAGATGGACAAAGTTAGACAAAAAAGGGATAACTTAACACACTTCGTTTTTATTATCCTGTTTATTTTCTCTGTTTATTTCTCCTTCTTGTATTGTCTTTTTAGTCAAACGTAATTCACTTTGTCCCCTTTTTCGCAATTCCTCCAATGACATTCTCGTTAAACCCTCATCCTCCCATTCGTTTATTATCGTCTCACATTTGACTACTTTATTCTTACTTCTATCCCCAATCTTTTTCTCTTTCTTTTACTCAATACTCATTCTTAAATTGATTTCTCCAAATCCTTACCACACTCGCCTTTGCATTGATCAAGATTAAATTCCAAAACAAGTTTACTGTCGCACAATTCATAAATCAAACGTCGTATATGTTGTTAAAGATCAAGAGCAAGTAGTTTAAAAGAGCACATAATATTTGCATTTCAGGTAATGATGTGTCCCCATATTTTTGGAATATGATGTACAATTTCAAAAGATCCCTATCGGATAACAACATCGATTCAACGTCTTGCATGCAAAGAATGGCGTGTTGGCTCGTTAAAAACTCCTCGATGAAAATGATGAAAGGGACGGCGACAAGCAGGGACAAGATCGTGGACGGAGTGGCCACAAACGAATGGTTTAATTTACTAATCGATAACACGATGTTTGACGAAGCCGTTAGAAACGGTCTAAATGGCGTCAATTGTTCAAAATTGTACAGTAATTGTAAAGTTACACAGAGAAACGTCCAGATGTTTGCTAAACAGTTCGTCAGTGCAATAAAATAAATAGTGAAATAATGAAAATGTTTAACATTGTATCTTAAAAGTTTGTGCTTTTGTAATGTTCCTATTATGTTATTTTTTTTTTTTTTTTAATAAAAAAACCTTTATTGGCATTCTGTAAATATTTATAATACATGTATGATCGATGTTTTCATAGGGAATTTCAATAACCATAAGAGATAGAGAAAAATTACTCTACATCCTCGATCGCTTTTTTTGGAGAAAAATGCAATGGAGAAAACCAAATTTGGCCATCGTCTTTTGTTTTCGAGTTATGTGCAAAAATTCGATTTTTTCAGTTTTCGTTTTATGGCTATATCTTGCCTATTTGGAAAAATGAAGGAAAATAATATCCACTTTTTTGATAAGAATGCAGTGGTGTTGTTAGATTTTTGAAAAAGTTCTACTAACTCGAGTTGTGACATAAAGTTGTAATTTTTGTCTGCGGTTTAACTAAAAAGAGAATTTTATTCCCTTTTCAACAATATACATATAACATGTATGGTCAATTTTTAATTTTCATACAGATTTTTCAAAAATTCATACTTTTCAAGGTCAGGTGTTATTTTTCATTTTCGCGTAGTAGGCAAATAAAGTTTGTAATATACTCCCATAATAGTAAAAACATTTCGGAATTGTTAAGCCTTAATTTTGGAGACAGCTAGGCGGCCCAATATGCTCACCACTTTCACCGGATTTAACGTCAATGTATTTCTTTCTTTGGGTCACATTAAAGACATTTTTTCTCTTGCTTCCCTCTCACCACGAAATTTTATATAGTGTGTTAATTCTGTATAAAATACGCATATTTACAACGCACTTCGGAGTGTTTGAAAGCGATGTCAATTGTATATTGCGAATGGCGGACGTCAATGAATCTCAATGTATATCTGACTTTGAAGAGTATGAATTTTTGAAAAATTTATATGAAAATTAGAAATTGGCCATACATGTTATTTACTGTTGAAAAGGGAAAGAACCCTCTTTTTATTTAAGCCATAGCCAACTATGAGTTCCATATAAAAAATTATAACTTTATGTCAAAATTCGAATTTGGAGAACCTTTTTCAAAAAACTAACAACGCCACTGCATTTTATCAAAAAAGTGCCTTAAGAACGTGAACATTATTTTTCCTCATTTTTCCAAATAAGCAAGATATAACCATAAAACGAAAACTGGAAAATCGAATTTTTGCGCACAACTCGAAAACAAAAAACGATAGCCAACTTTGGCTTTCACCATTGAATTTTTCTTCAAAAAAGCGGTCGAGGATGGAAGGATAATTTTTCTGCATCTCTTTTTTTGTACGTACAGCACTGATTTATGTTAAAAGATATATTGACATCGTACGTCCACCATTTTCAAAACTAAAATTTTCAAGATAGAGGTCGTAGAGTATGTTGTGGCTCAACCTATAAGACAGTCAGACAAGCTATTTTTGTACAAGTATAACAATAGTAAACAAAATCTATTTCCGATACTTTGTGACTTTAGCCTTTTAAACTAAAATAGAGTACGTAAGTAATGAAAAAAAAAAATAAACAGTCGGATTTATTTGAAAATATATAAATACGTATAATAAGCATAGAATTCGAGAAAAATACGTTATCTTATAAATAATAATAAAATTAACGCACGAGACCTGCGTTAGTTTTCCGTTAATTCCCCACGTATATTCGTCTTCATCATCTAAAAATGTATTCAAATAAATTATAAAATATTACAATAAAAAAAGGCATTAACCTTTTTCTTTTCTTCCAAGGAATAATTTGACAATCCCAAAACGTAAGATAATTTCGACAGAGCCGCCGCACCCGTCATATCATAACCAGGTATGATGCCCAATTCTTGCAACGCCTAAAATATGATTACAACTTACATACTTGGGCTTTTTCGTTGAGATATACGAATTACCTTGCCCGTTTCGTATGTGGTATCGACAGGACCTTGCGCACATTGAGTAATATTAACTATTAAGACGCCCCTTTTCACGGCTTCACCCAATAAACAAATCAAGTCGGTCCTTTTCGACGGTATGTTTCCGATACCGTAACTCTCTAACACCACACCTTCTATTGGTGAACTCAAAAAAGCTTTTAACTAAAAAAAAATACCCTTAGGTTAAATAAATGAATACCTAAAAATGAAATCCAAACTTTACCATTGCGTATGAAATGGTTGGAAATAAATGAAGGATGCCGACGTTTTCATTCAAATTCTCATGCAGTTGGAATCGAGTGTTTTGTTTTTTTAAAACGTAGTTCGAATACACTAAAAATAAAAGATTTCAATGATGCAAGCGAATAGAAAAACATTTCTGATAATGATTTTTTTCGGTGAGAAAACTATATGAAATGTAAAAAATTAAAAAGAAGATTTCTGTACCTCTAAAATTAATACCAACTTCACCCAACGCGTTATAATTGGGCGAATTAAACGCCTCCAATAAATTCGAACTAACTTTCACGGTACGATTTCCTCGTAAGAGTTTATTGGCGAAACACACGCACACTTCCGGTATGTTGTAACAGGAGGCGAATATCAATGACGTAAAAAAGTTGTCTTTGGCATCACTACGAGGCTCAAAAATAGGTATCTGAAATGAAAATTAATCGTTGTACGTGTTAAATTCCGTAATAATTGAATCATACGGCCGGATGGTCCATTAAAACCCACGAAACTCGCTTTATTATCGAATATAAGCTCGTAAATTTCAGTTTACGTGTTACCAACTAAGTTTTAAGTGACTTTTTTGTTTGTTTTCCGGAAATATAGTAAATGTTTTATTTTAATTCCATTTTATGTAGCCAATGAACTGATTGAAAATATTTCTCTGTTATCAAAATGATTCACGAAATATTTGAAAAAGAAACGAGTTCTAGAAACTTCAAAGGGCACATTTTATCAATTTCATTTTTTGACAAAAATTAAAAATTATAATTTTCTTTGAAAAACTTCTTTTGTAAAATCAGCTAATCGGCATAAAAAAGCTTTGATAAGCCCGTCTAGAACATATCTGTTATTATGTAAATTTTAACTTAACCGCACATGTCAATGTCAAATTGTTTTAACTAGGTTATTGTCAAACTATGACATTAACGAATTGGCAATTGTTTATTACAGTATTTTCATAACACACTGGTGCGGCAGTTTTAATTTTTAATTGAAGGAATAATCTATTGGCAACTGTTGAAATCCTAATTAACTATGGATTTTAGATGTAGGAACCCTCAACATCAATAAAATGTAATATAATTAAGGAACGTAATCAAATGATAAAATACAGGATGTTTTATTTGAAAATAATGATTTATGATGATACGAATATGAGTAAATTTGATACGTCTTAATAAACACACTATACAATTTAATTGAAAACTTTAAATGTCAAATTATAGAGGTTAGTCATAGTTATCCACGAAAAAAATGTTAAAACTCTAAAAATAGCATTAGTAGGCGCTTCCAAATTCAAGGGTGCATTAGGCATTTGTTAGTGAAAAAATTAATAACCTGACAACGCCTAGGAAAAATTAAGAAAATTTGATATGGTCGTATAGAATAGAAATGCAGTCGAAATGTCGACAAAAAGAAACAGTGTGCTATTTTTAAAAAAATAAATAAATAAAAAAATGCTACTTAGCGGTAGCGGAACTCCTGTGTATGTGAAAATAATTTTACAGCGTAAAGGTCTAAAGGCTAAAAAACTTTTGTCTATAAACGTATGCTCTATTTCAAATGATAAGAGAGATATCGAAGTCGGACACCTAAATGACTCACCTGTAGGTATATTCATGGGGTTTTATCTTTAATAGCCACGTTTATGGAGGCGCTGGGAGATTAGATAAATGAATTGTAATTCGTAAGATGGCGCCACGAGATAACGTCAGTAGAACTGTATATAAAATATAAAATTCGAAAAGCAAAATTTTATTTGAATCACAGTGAAAATTAAAATATCTATTCTAAGTAAAATTTTAATCTCGTGAGCAGCTCATTAAATCATATCTTACATTCCGCCGTTTGTCAACGACATATGGGATTTTTATGTAACAGGCGTAGAATGTCATGCAAATAACAATATATAAGTACGTTTCTGAAAATTGTGAGCCGTAAATAATATTTTGCGCCTTCTACTTCTAAGAAGTAGTGAAACATCAAACGAGTTACTGGGAGGAAGTGTACCTTATTTATCAACAGGTATATCAGTGTAATATTTACGAATGTCCAATATGTCTGTCAAATCTTATTAATACTTCTTTATTAAAGCATAATAATTATAAATAATGTATTATTGTTATAACAAATCTGTGCTGCATCGATTTGCAAAGATTAATTTCGTTCTTGTAAAATTAATATTAGTGAATAGATTTGCTTTGATTGATATAATTTCTCGTATTTTCCATATGGATAATTATTTAATTGTTTCTAAGGAAAAACGCACGGAATTAAATTAATTAATTTTTGTATAATATTTGTATATTTGTATATAATAATTTTATGTGTATTTTAATTTAAATACCCCTACCCCGCGTTTTTACAATATCGTAAGTTTCTTCCAGTTTGTTAGATGGCGCAAAACATGATTCTCAATCGTGATAAATAAGATTCATTTCTTTCATGTATAGGTTATTATTATCTATGGGCGTTTATTCAGTCAACGCTATGGGTATATTGTAATAAAGTACCTGTCAACCTATATTTCAGAAAACATAACAAATAATAACATTATTTTTCAACAACGAAAACAATCTTTTTAGCTTTTTTTAAGATTGAACAATTATCAAGAACAAAAAATGGCAACACTAAATGTACCTTAAAAAAATTAATCAATGAATTGCTAAATGCATTCATTACGCATTTAGAAATCGAATTAAAAATAAACGAAACAGACTCGACGACATTGGGTCAAGCAAAGCAAATTGTGCAATAAATTAACAATTTATCAGACGAGATATGAACACTGGTATTACTAGATAGCGTTTATTTACATCGTCCGGGTAAAACCAGTAATTTGACATTTATGCATAAAAGTGACTTGACAAGCCATCACAGAGGAATTTCCTACTCTTAGATAATCATAAAAAATGTTCATGTTCATTTTATCTCATAATGTGATATACGCAATGCATTTAATGTAAAAATATTCCTCGATTCGTAACTTACTTGAGAACCGGTAACAACCACAGTCTTTTGGAGTCCTTTCAACATGAAAGACAACGCCGAGGCTGTATAGGCCATCGTATCAGTCCCATGTAATATCACAAAACCATCATAGAAGTTGTAATATTCCTGAAACATTTACGTTCATAAATTGTGTATATTCCTATCCGTTCAACTCACTTCAATGTCCTTGGCTATCCTAATCCAATCCTTGACGGACATGTTACTTGAATCCAATAGTGGATCGTATTCTTTTATGCAGTACAGTATTGTAAAATTATTGTTTACATGACTGTGAAAAAAATGTTATGTGAGAAAACAATGTTGCTGGACAAACTGTAAACTGTATCCCATTTTTTAAATTAGTTTTACTATAAGTTGATTAATATGCAGGCTTTGCCAATCCTCTTTTTTGGCGTACCCTGTATAAAACGCCACGTACAAAAAGAAGGTATCTTTCTAATTTTTGCATTTTTCTACTTTAATATGTCATTCTCACATTCTTGTTTTTCTTTTCGTGTTTACTTGATTTCCATTAATAGTTCAACCATTCATCACGGCCATTTTTGACTTTTTGACTTTTGACGTATTAAACAGATTCTGAATTTACAGGATTAAAAACTGATCCATACATAACAACCAAATTAATAAAGAAAACATTTAAAAAAAAATGTACTCGGGAAACACAAATTTTGCCAAGATTTTGAAGATATTCGGTACATAGCACATTTCATTTGCTTCAGTTTCCTTTAGTCAATTTTTCAATCATCGTTGAATAGAGCATCTACATTAGAGGTAGTAGAAACAAATGCAATTCTAACTTAAATTCTAACAATTGCATCAAAAGCTCACTTACGGTATAAAAAGATATTCGTTTTCCGGATGTCCTTCGAAATATTTTTTGGCTTCGTATTCGTCATGCATTTGTGGAATTGATTTTATTTTATCGATGAAAGTGTTCGAGGATGGAATATATACTGAAAGAAAAAATCCATTTACAAATTATTAAAAAAAAATTGACAATTTGCCAAAAGGAATACGGATGGAATGAATTACATTGGCCAGACTATTTTTTGGAATAAAGATAAAGATAGGTATGGGGTTGTATAGGTTGGGTTCGCTCCGTAATTGAAATTGAATAGGTAAGTACAAAAGGAGTACAAAGGAGTTAAAAGAGGACCACAAAAGAAAGAAAAGGAGCACGGTTCATAAAAAAGGAGTACAAAACTCCTTATGGATTTATTTTGGGAATATTCTTATAATTCACAATCTAAAAAAACTGATAATAACTGATAATAAACGATCACATCTTCTACGACAACTCAAATGTATAGATGAATATTATTTTCTATATTGATCTTCCTTTGTTTTTGTTATTTGAAATCCAAAAGAATATATATGTAGAAGAGAAAAAATATTGTCAACGAGCGACGTAGTGAAAAATAAAATTTTGCGAAAATGTGTGAAAAAATATTTTGATGGACAATTCTGAGAACATAAATAATGCACAAAGTTTTATGTAAGCCTTTTCAATATACCAACGAATAAAGCGCAACAAAGTGGAAAAAATAAAAATCATATAACAAATAATTTGTAATTTGTTGTAATTTCCAGAATAAATTACTTACCGCCCCTTGTATTTTTCACCATACCAATCGTACCACCGGTGTACAAGACCAAAATTTTTCTGCATTCTTCACTTTGTCCGGACATGTTACCCCAATTTAATTTTAATGCGCAGTTGAGACTCCAATTTCCTGTTGATGTACACAATGTTATTTAGAAAAAAGTTCATATAAAAATTAGTTATGTCGCCGATTTCTTTTGGCGTTGAGATGTTAATAGTTGTAGTTGTCACTGAATTTATAAGCAATATTCGGAAGGCTGCAAAACTATATATGTGCTAATTGTACACGTAGTAATTGTTGATAACGAAGTCGAATAGTGTTAATATCAAGCATTTATTGTTAACAAAGACTAAAATAGATTTCGAGCTATTGGAAGATGCGATATAAAAGAACAACACATTTGTCGAATTATGTACCTCCAGTTTGCTTTGAAGAAGGGAGCACAAATCAAAATATTCATTGATAAATAAAATCTATATTCATTGGTAAACAAAATAAAAATATTTTGTTATAATCTGCAATAAATTAAATTAATTAATCTTCAATATACAGCAGCTGTTTCTAATAAGTATATAAAATGGCTAGAGTTTACAATTTCCATTGTATTTTTATGGGTTAGTTTCAGTGAATGAAACTAATTTTTGTTTCTATTTTTATTTATTTAAAATAAATAATTGTAGAGAGGTTTCCTGAATGAAACACGAAATATGACCTCAACTTCTTGTGTAATGTTTTAAAATTTAAAATATGAACCAGCAATAAATAACAACATTGAAAGAAGTCGTAATTAAGGGTTGGGAAATAATTTTTAGGAGAAATATTTTTAAATTAAAAATAAAGCTCTATGTTTAATCTTTATCTACAAATCTATTTTAATAAGTATATGTAAATCAGCCTCAAAGAAATGAATGATAATTGTAAAAAAAACCTAATTTGGAAAATTTCTAAATATGCGTATTTCTTTATTTACATATTCAAGATTATTATGAAATAGGTCACACTATTTTAATGATAGCTGACCTCAGTCGAAACCTAAATTTTTAAAAACGGCGCGACGGTCTTGTGTAGAAGGATGTGCCAGAAAAAAAATGCGTTTGAGTAAAATGTGAAAATAACTCGTCACATCTGAAGGTTGTTTTGCAGCTTTCATGTTACTTCCACCAAAGGACGCGACGCATATTCAAATGGACCGTACTTAAAATAATGGCATTTTTCGAAAATTGTTCACAAAAATTCTAAAAAAAACGAACAGAAAATGGATTAAAAAAAAGATACATTTAAAACTTAAAAATTAATTACCTAAAAACCATTTCCCTGAGCATTTCTATGACAACAAGAATGACGTAATAAGAATACGTAGTAAATATTAGAAAACAGTTGCCGGCAATAAGTACGCTGTAATAAAGTGTTAATAAAAAAAAAGAAAAAAAGACAAGATCGTAAGATAAAAATGAAAAACATGTTTCCATTGAAAATTGGTGTAATTCAAAAACATTTATCGAGTAATATAGTAATATAAGATATAAGTTAATAGAATTCAAAAAATAATTATGAAGTTATCGATAAAAATGAATAGATATAATCGAAAATGCAAACATACAGAAACTTCAAGATGTACCTTCAACGATAAAATTAATCCAATTCCTCCTGAAACTGAACAAAAATTTGACTAACTTGTTGCTCATATTGATTTTTCTTTAAATTTGACATTTGAAATTAACGTCCTTCACACCAAATTTCAACGCGTAACTAGATTTACCGATTTTTATTTTTAAACTTGCACATTTTTTTATTTATCAAATTGACAGAACAGAATTACCTATAGTACGCGTATTTTTTATATTGTTTTTTGTCCAAAGATAAAGGCATAAAAAATAATGAAATTTGAATTATCAAATTTCCCGCTAAAATGTGACGTGACGTCATCGGCTCGTCTCTTACCTTGTTTGATTTGCGATAAATGTTCTTTATAGGTGGCTTTAATTCCCTAAGTCTTTTTTGTGTGTTTATATTTAAAAACAAGCAGATAGTAACGCTCAAAGAACACAGTTAATAATCCGATAATTATAAACAGATCATATGTGACAGATGTATGGCCGCTGACGTCACACGCTTGAAAATCATACAATCACACTTAAAATTTGTTTTAACCGCGACGGGTAGTTAAATTTTCTACGTGGATTTCCATAACACCCTGTATACTGGGTTTTATTTAAAAAATAGAAAGTGCTACATAGCGGTAGCGGAACAGCCTGTGTAGGTGAAAATAATTTTAGAGTGTAAAGCTCTAAAGGCTAAACAACTTTTGTCTATAAACGCATGATCTATTTCAAATGATAAGATATCGAAGCCGGACACTTAATGACACCTGTATGTAACTTTTGATGATAGTTTTTAGCAGCACAAAATAAATTCCACAAAATACACTTTTAAATCTCAACGTAACCACGAATTTTTTAGACTCTTATTAAATAGACACATCGATAAAATATAATAAAACCAAAATGGCATAATAAGTATTGAACTTACCTTTACCGTGTACTGCAGAATGGAAAGTTACATAGTCTTGAAAACATGAACAAAATTTTTATAAAAATAAATGTTTTTACCGCTCGACACTACAAATACAGTTTCACAATTTTTAACACGTTTTCTAATAAAGTAGTTCATCATATAAATCCGTGGAAATTATTTAAATCCGTAGAACAATTTCTTTAAATCTAATACATGATGCAAATAAAAACGACGTAGTATATTAATTATGAATTGAGCTCGCCGTTAACGCCACGCAATCACAACAGGCATTGTGTCAGTGTGATTAGTGTCCAAAAGTCGCGAAGATTATTAGAAGTGAATGTCGTTCATACTAAACTTATATTTGTTGATATCTTAATCATCATGTTTTAATACGCACGTGTTTACTAATGATACTTTTATAAGTGAAATTTTCCAAATTACCCAAACATAAATGTTTTCTATATAAATTAATCATATTATTATTTATTAATGTAAATAATATCGAACTTAAAAACACATCGATTCGTGATAAAAACAAACCTTAAACAGAATTTCGTTCTCGTTCTATACACTACATTTCCTCTATGGTATTCGAATCTCGCGACAATCTTTTGTTTTATTCAACTTTTTTCTAACTACATCAGTAGTACTTACTTGATTGAATATTTCTTTATTTTTAATTATACCCACTTTGCTATACACATATCTCTTTTATCTTGTTCACCATCCTTATTCTACTTATTTATAAAACTTATCACTCTTTCTCTCTCTCCTAGTCAAAATATAAACAGAAATTTTCGGACATGTGCGTTTAAAAAAAAAAAAAAAACATGAAAACTCATAAGGTAAAACAAAAAGGGAAATACAATAAAAGAGGAAAAACAATGTTGACGAAGAATGTAAAACGAAAACCGAAACAGAAGATGAGGGTGAGCATGAGATAGTTTAGACTGTGTGCATGATCTAACAGTATGGAAAGAGGAAAGAAAATATGGGAAGAAGAGATACTAAAAACTAAGAAAACTAAAATTCTCAAGATTTTTGTTACCTCACCGACAGGAGGAAAATCCCTGATATTATCGACATCAATGCTTATGAGCAGTAAAAATAGAGAAAAAAAATTCTGAGAGAAGTGATTGGAATTATTTTGCAGTAGAATAGTCCAAATGATGTTACATCAAGTAACGTGGAATTCGACACTTTCATTGATAAAAGCGGATCTTGCCCAATATTATAACAGGCACGATCAAAAATATCTCCTTTAGTCCTTTAAATTGAAATTATTGGTCTAGAGTGTCTAGTAGATCAGTAATCTCAAGGTCTAAGGTTCAAATCTCAGTACGGACATTGGAATTTTATTTCAAGTTTACAATGTTTCTAACTTTGATTTGACCTTTCGACCGACTATTCTGATTAGGTTTTCCACGTTTCCCTAATCCTTGAAGCATATGCCGGAATAACATCTGTAAGACGGTTGTGGCCGCAACTAAATGTCTCCTTCTCAGTCCAATTAAGTTCTTCGAGAACTTAGGACAAATGGTGAGAAGAAATCAATGGGAAAAAATTAACTCAATTTTTTTATATCCCATATGTTCATTCTTTTCCCATTTGAGACAACTTATTTAATTCCAGTTGTTATAAGCTTCTTTTGGTCTTTTCTTCTGAGTTAAATATTTTGCCACATTCACATATTAAAGTTGTAATAAAAAAAAAAAAAAACAATAATAATCGTACGATCAATCATATCCAAGAGTTCCTAGACGATTATCTTTAAAAATGAAGATATTGGACAAAACCTTCTTTTCTAACGTAACAATTTTGAAAAGTTTTACGTCACACAAAAGATTCTAATTTTACATTAATTTATTTTCGTAGCATAATTGTAATATAAAATATTCTGAAGATCCGGTCTTTCCTCCAAACGCGACGTTAGTCACTCGCTCAAAAATAATATACGCGCATCGCACACAGGACTGATCAATAAAACTCCAACGATGAACACGTGGCGTCAATTTAATTAACATCGAAATATTCAAACATGAAAAAAAATAACAGAGACGTAGAACCCAAAATGTATTTTGAATAGTTAACCCTGACCGCGAAGGTTTGCGTCGAAAAAATTTTAATATACGAAAGCACCTGCGTAGCTGTTGCATGTTTCGCCGGAAATACTTCCAGAATGCGAGGGCCGGACAATCGAGTTACGTCGCGTCGTCGGGTTCATTTGGCAGAATTTCCACGATTGTGAATGAGTTGGCGAACAAATCATATCTGGACATCGGCCAGACAGACCGAACATACGTTAGTTAAATAACGCAACCAAAATAATATTTGAATTTTGACGGTGTTTTTGAACACTCGTAAGGTGGATTAGACGAGTGCGCGAACTGACTTTTGAAATGCAACGAATACTCAGTGTCGAGAGGAGTAGGAATTCTGACAACGAAGGCTCCGAGTTCATTTCCAAAAGGCTATGTTTTAGTCTTTTATTTTCCATGGCCTTCTTGTTCCTACTCGCAGGTAGGTTTATTATTAACGATGTTAACTCTAAATAACAATCAAATTCAAACAATATTGAGTCGAATTATAGTATAAATGATATTTCACACGATTTTTTTTTTCTGGGAATCAAGGCCATTCTTAGACGTTTAATTTCTTTCTAATTATATTGAACTAGATAGCTTTTTTGTATCTCGTATTCATTTAAGGATTTATCAACGATGTTAGCTACAAATAATGTAGTGAAATTTCTATTTTTTTTCACTTGAAATTTTTTTCCTCCACATTTACTAAAACAGTAATTTTTTATAAATATTTTTGAAAATGAAATTTAAATCAATCACCACCACCACCGAAAAAACTTCGTATAAACCTCACATATTATCGCGTTTTGTAACGAAAACCGTAAAAACATATGTCGAAGTCGTTGAAATCATTATAACATAAATATTTAAGAAACTTTCGTCGAAATAACCTATCAAGTTCTACCGCAAAGTGTTATTTAAATAAATATCGATCGTAAACGTCATTTTGCGTGAACTGAGTCGAGATATCGTTTACAAAAATTTTAATGGCTCGAAGGCATGTTCAGTAAATTGGCATGTTTTTTATTTATCGATTGCACGCAAGAATATTATTTTAAATATAGTACCAAGTGCAGAATTGATTAAACTCAAGTGCATATCAAGGAGGATTCATATTTCGGATTTCTCTGAGTAATTTCGGACCTTTAAAATTGTGAAAAATAACCTCTGAGATTTGGAACATTAAGAAAATTTACATGTTCTTCTTCTTCTTCTTCGTCTGAAGTAATCTTCATACCAAGCGTTCAGTTCAAATAAGCGTATTATTATCAAAAGCATCACATACTCGAAACTCAACCCTTTTTTGCTAGTGACGAGCAAATGCATCAGCAACCTCCTCCCTTGTGTCATATATTAATAAGATCATGTACACTAAAGCATAGAAGAAAATAATACTTTTGTAGACGACAAATGGTATAATTTCTTATCGATTTAGCATAATTTAAGGCTTAAAATAGAAATAATTTTTGTACTAACAACAAAATCGATACCAAACTACTTGCAAAGATAAATCAAGGCCTCCAACAGCTATCAATTGTAGAGCCTGTTTAAGTTAAAACCTCTGATACGTCATCAATTGATCTGCGCGAATAACGGGGGAAAGTTCATTGGCGTAGTTAGGTTAGAATTGTTTTCTTATCAAATAATACCTTTAAATAAGTATACTATAAAAGTCAATGTCTATGAGAAACTAATTACTATCTAAACATAAACTACAGACTATAAAACTTATCAAAATTTGAATAAATAGCAACTAGAAATTACGAAAAATATCATACGCCACTGCACGGATTAAAATGTACCAAATGATGCCCACTAAAGACGAAAAATATGAAAATTCGTTTCTGCGCATTGATGACGTTTCAAAGTTCTTAACTTAAGCTGAGTTTACATAAAATTCTATAGTTTTGTTGTATATTTTTTTTTGTTCTTAATTTATAGGTTATCTTCTCGGCAGGTATACAACAGATCGAGCGTTACTATTGAAAAGGGCATATCTACAGCAAAAACTACTCATGGAAGAAAAAAATCCCATAGAGGTGATAAGAAATATTTCAAATTCGGTACGAAGCATCAACAACGTAACGACAAACTTTCCACTGATATTCGATAGGCGAGAAATCTACGAACAATTAAATTGTACCGAGGAAGACAACTTCAGGCCAAACATCGACGGTGATTTCGCCGTCGAAATAAGTAAAATACTCAACGCTCGGCTGGAAATATTGGGAAGATGTTTCGAGAGTATAGAAAATTATTTGAGGAATATATCGCATCATGATTAAACTAGCACTAATATTTTTATATACACATGACCAAATTTTTGTAGTCCATCGATTTAATCTTTTTATATGTTGCTTCAGTATAAATGTTTAATAAAATAAATTAAACTTTAATCGTTTTTATTTTATTGTGTTACCAACAGAATAAATTTGAAATTTATTATGTATGCTCTCTACTGAAAAAAATAAAAACGGAGCATAGACAATTTGAATTTACATTTTAAATGCACACAAAATCTTTAACGTGAATTGAATGGTTGGTTTCTCTGTAAACATTTTGTAAATTATTTTCAAATGTCGATACTACGAATTTAGAATGGGTGTCAACAAATACAGTGAGATCGGAAAAAAGATTAGTCAAAGTAAGCCATGAACAAAAATCGGCGTGTCTTTACTTAAACCACTATTTATTTCTTAATGTCAAATTGACGTTTGTCAAAAATGTTGTCCAAACAAATCAAAGCTTTTCTTGAAGAATTCTATTTTTGAAATGGAAATGAAACAGGAAACCGTAAATGGTAATATTCTTACGTTGCCTGTTATGAAGAATTTCAGAAGCACTTTCCTATTGAACATTTTTGACAAACGTCAATTTGACATTAAGAAATAAATAGGGGTTTAAGTAAAGACATGTCGATTTTTGTTCATGGCTTACTTTGACTAATTTTTTTTTCGATCTCACTGTATAACAAAATATTTCTTTTGAAAACTAAGTTTGGTTATTTCTTTAACGACAATTTCTGAAGAAATGAAACAATTTTATCTTCTTTTGTTCTACTTCTTAGTCCGCTGCCTTTCTCTCCATTTCTTTCTATCCGGCGCCATTAATCCTTAATTGCTAAAACTAAAGACAAATTATAATTAGAAAGCAAATCAAAATACACCCTCGTTAAAATAATAATCCTGAAACAACAAAAGTTGATAATTATATTTTACAATGTATTTACGTACGTAGGTACATTGTATTTCACATAAAACGATTCAAATTAGCTTTGATTGTTATTTGCTTGCATCGTTTTATTTTAAGAATGATTTACACAGTTTACACATAATTAGTTGGTACATACCTACGTATTAGGTATGTCAATGTTTATCTTCCTGTAATGTTTTCATATTTTTGCAAATTATTGTTACATTAACGTAACAAAACTTTTACAAGAGCTCAAAAAAATACAATATTTGCTTACCAAGTGATTGAGAACTCAATATATTTAATACAATTAGTTAATATTATTTTTGTTGTTATTAATAGTGCTGTTGGGATTTCCAATTATTATGATTAATATTATTGTTATTATAAAACTGTTTTTATTTATAATTGCATCATTATTAGTTACTATTTTTCTTTTATAAATTAATTTATTTTAGTATGTTTTGTCCAGTCAATCAGCTTCAATTCTTGAGGATGCTTTCAATAAGAAAACGAGATATATTTATAAATACAGGCATCATGCCACCATTTCTTGTCTTGAGAAAGTTTCATCGTCTCTCTCTTTATATTGACAATAAAATAAAAAATAAAACAAAACACTTACATTACAACTTTATTTATAAATTACAAAATATCTATTTTTAGAACAGCTATAACAAATATCAAATTTAAACGTGCGATCAAGTGCGACTTGTGCTTTTTTTGCTTTAAACACGACCTTAACTTGACATCAAAAATAGAAAAAGATAATTTTTGAACAACTGCATCACAAAAGCAAACTCACTAAGAACTACTGCAAACAACCGAATGAAGAACTATATGTCGTTAAATTGCAGACGACAGCCTTCATTTGATGAAGCTTTAAATATCACAAGTGTAAAAATTGTGCAGGAAATTTTGTTAAAAACTGCCTTAATTTCGTTACCCGCTTTAAGTATCGATCAATAAATAAATGTTATAAATAACATACGCTTACAAACTCGCAAAAACCACACAGGCGATTCTATAATATTTATGTACAAACAATATACATTTATTACAATTTGAGTAGGCCTGTAAAAATACATCGCATTTCTTAAGCATTTTATTAAAGATTTTTTTTATAAGAATGTCATTATAATGACTGAAAATCTAAGTGGCTTTATGAAAATATCTTCGTTGAAATTGATATTGCAATAAATTACTGATTATTTGGAAATCGACAAGTCACTCATTAAAAAAATAAATAAATAAAGTAGACTTATAAAATACTCAAAGTATGAAAGTATATACTGTGTTTTTTAGAACTTTGGTTACTGGCAGATATTCTATTCACAACAAAATAAATTGTATAAAAAGTAAAATAATCACAACAAACAGTTCAAAAAATAAATTAATAATCGAGTCAAAATACTTAATACACTCATTTCTATGATTTCCACATAAAATGTATGGATAATAAATACTGAAACTTAACACAATAAAATGACATGAAATATCATATCAAAATGAAATAAGGAACAAAAATACAATACAATAATGTAGCTGTTAAAAATCAATGAATTAAAATAATCTAAATTAACTACAATAACAAATATACCAACAACTACACCAATGATTTATTATTTGTACTAATGTGTATTCAGTTGATTGAAAAACGCATATTATACAATCCATTCGAAAAAATCTCTCCACATTCAACATACTATAACTGGTATGTGCAAGCTTACCCAGTATTGGCTGCTTCCCACACATTCAACTACTGCAGAAAGACTTTAAATGGATTTTATAAACAATTACAATTTGACACTGAAGAACAAATTGAACTTATATAAGCTATTTATTAATAAGATACAAACATTTTCTGTTAGAACTTTTCTAAATTCAATCAAACTCGATTCTTTAAAAATTCCCAAAAAAGTCATATGAGTTTATTACAATTAAAAAACTTGAAAATACGAAATGTAATACTCACAATTTCGCAAAAGAAAACAAATGCAATTCAAATAAAAATAAAACTTCATACATAAAATAATACAAGACATGCATCTATCTAAACAAATAAATACAATTGTTCAAGATAATAAATAAATTTACTTTACAGTATAAATACCAACAAATGACTACAACGAATAAACAATAAATCTGAAAGAATAGAGAACATCCCCAATAAATGTCAATCAAGAAAAAGGAGAAACCTTAACGACATTCCTGTTCGAACGGTTTATTGGCGATCGAAAACATGTTGTACTGGTGACATTAGGCAAACACTTTAACAAACCCTGGAAATTGGTACAAGTTTGGTTTCCTTTAGTTGGCACTGTTTGTAGTAGCAAAACTTCTTCTAGTTCACTCTCCCTATAAGGAGAAATCACAATTAGAAAAACCAACAAACTGGAAGGAGGGAAATTTTGAAAAGTTTAAATATTAGTGACAATAATCGCCAAGAAATTTTGTATACAACAGGATCACACCAAAAGAATATTATAAATAACAACATCATTAAATCAAACACAAAATAAACACTGTAGTTTGGAAGGAACGTTTAATATCTCAAATCAAGTAAATACATAACAAAACTTTAGAATCTCAAAACGCAAGTATCGCTCAAAATTTTCACTCACCGGGCGTTTTCTAAGAACTCGGTAAACATTACATTAGGCAGTTGAGCGTGGCGGCTTAAAACATCACTATACAAGTCTGTCTCTCGATTATACAGGTAAAGAAAATCATTTAGTTGTTTAGCTATAATAGCAGCTCTATCTTTTCCTGCTAATTTATGACTGGGCGTCTAAAATTTAAAAATCGGTATTTAAATTAATTACTAGGAAATTTTTTACCTTAATCATAAATGGTGTCTTCAAGTAATTAGACGCTTTCTGCAGAAACTTGAGCACAATTTCAACGTGACCTTCTTGATCTGGAGATGTAGCAATTCTCTTCAATATACAGTTGAGGTATTGACTAAATGCCCTTCTAGCTTCTCCTGGGCTAAAGAAATGTAAATATTCGTATATTTTACAAAACTGTTGAAAAAAAATAAAATAAAACATACGTCATTTTCTTGCCATTTTTTATCATATCACAGATTTGTTTCTTTAATTCAGCTGAACGTGATTCCTTTAAAACCTTTTTTGGCAGTAAGGCAGCCTTGTGTCCCTGGCTCAATTTTCTCTCATACCGATCCTGTCTTTCTAAAGAAACTAAATAAAAATATTTAAATTGTGACTTAATAGATTGATGCATAAAATACCTGTGCTATCCAGAGATGAGTCCCTCTTATGTTCTGTAAATTTAGGTCCTGAAATTGGTCTCTCTAATGATTTATTATTGAGTTTCATAACAGCTTCCGGAAATAGCTGATTGAATAGCAACAGATTGTAATTGTGAGTTATGGACATATTGTAAGTACTCGCCACACAACCAGGAATTGGAATACCCGTAACTGGATCTGAAACGAAAACATTATTTAAAAAATGTTAAAAAGAATCCTGCATCGTACCTAAATATTGAGCATACTTGTTCCAACATTCAACAGTGGGAAAAATCCTCACAAAACCACCCCTTCTTTCAAACTGACATTTGGCCATTTTTAAAATTCTGGCTTCTTCTGGTGATAAAGTTAACGTGCTAGCTGTCAAACGACCGTTATTTTGGGTATTTGAGGATTTACGAGGCAAGGTATTGCTTATGCCATCAGCTGACTGCACTCTTCGATACTAAATCGAACAAAACAATTAACATAACAACCATGAATATAATTAACTGTAGATTCTTGCTTACATTGCTCAGTTTCATTTTTAAGATGTTGGTAGCTTTTGATCCTGTAGAATTCAAAGTCGTGTTTGATGGTCTCAACATAGGATCAACAGCTGGTATTCCAACCAATGTGAGCAAATCTGCCAACATGGCAGACTTCAACCGCACGTCTAATGGGCTATCACAGCCTAACGAAGGTGAAAGATTTATCTCCAGTAACCAAGGCTTAAGAGTTTCATCGATTAAAATATCGAACCCATACAACTCTACAAACAGAAAAATAAGTAATAATCATAGATTTTAATCTAGAATTTACCGAAACAGTTGCTTGGATTAGGAACAAACATTTTACATGCAGAAACAATAGAATTTCCAGAACACAGAATAGCTTTAACAACCATATCCTCAACTTGAGCCATCAGGTATCCAGTATCTTTTCCCAACGATTTTAGATGCCTTAATAAAGCGCTCAATGTCCATTTGTGACCAACATTTTCAGCACTTGGATCATCTGATCTACAATTTTTTTTTTTTTTATTTCAATAAATTGTATGGTGGGCAGGTGGACAACTCACTTAACATAATCACTGTGATACTTGTTAATGCTGTAATTGCAAAGATGCATACATGGATTCCATAGTGACTTATGACTAGCATCGTACTTGACAGTTGCAAAACGAACCATACCCTCTTCATAAATGTATATAAGTAGCGGATCGAAACAAGTGACGGCAACATATAATCGCAAGTCACATTTGTGTCCCTCAACCAACAGAGGTTTTGATATATACTTAGCAACAACAACTGGTTCTTCTAAAGGTACTTGACTTGGGGTTTCCACTATGTATATACCTAAAAATACAACATACTGAACCTAATAAAATAATCAATAATTCCAAAAGTATAAACAGACAAAAAATATGATCAGGTTACACATATCTAGAAGGCTGGAGGGCAAGAGGGATTCAGATGTGGGTATGAGGAAAAGGCAAATAAGTATTGGATGAAGAATATCAAATTTTTCTGTAGGGTGGGAAAGGATGAAGAGAGAAGCTAAGGGAAGAAAGGGAGTTGAGTACAAAGTCGATGAGTTCTTTCAATGAAAGAGAAAAGAAAGGAGCAAGTAAAAAAAAACATTTTTTTATATAAAGAAAATATTATTTCACAACATATATGAATGCTGACCTCGTCCACGGCTAGAAGCGACAGGTTTAACTATCCAAGGCCCCTTAATTCGATGATGTGTCGTGCAGAGATCTTTGTACTCTCCAGGCATAACGAACGTCTGCGGAATAAAATCAAAATGCTTAAAGCCCTTCACATGTTGCATTTTTTCGATGTTCTTGTATAGCCGATCTTTCCTGGTCAACTCGTAAGATCGCGGAAAATGATTTACTCTTTGATGTAAAGCCAGGCAACGCAACGTACCTACAAAACACCCCCAATCACGAATTCATTACAAACGTAAACTGGTATTATCACCTGGCTTGGGATGTGATCCAGTCCACAAGAGATTAAAATCCGAAGAAGAATTGTTGGCCACTTCACTGACGCCATGACAATCTAGGAGTTTAGCCAACAGTTTCGTTTCAGCTTGTAGGACTTTGTACGTGATGTGTAGTTTGTAAGCGGGTTTGCTTTGGATGGCTAGATCAGACGGATTGGCCAGCGCAGAACTGCGGAATATTAAAAAGGCGTTTCTTGAACCCAATGGACCACCGAGAAGCCACGTGTCCGGTGGTAGTGCTGAATCTCCATTAATTTCCCTGCTGGTAATACAAGAACAGAAATATCATTTACTTTTTTTTAATCCTTTGTTATCTACCTCAACAGGTTGAACGCCATTACTTACAGAGCGACTTAAACGATATAAACATGTATTGCAAATTGTCAAATATAATAAATTAAATTAAAATATATACTGTAAAATTGTACATTGAAAAGAATTTTTATCGACGAAAAAGGAAATGTACAAGAGCGGATATTACAACACTGTTTTGGCATCACGGTAATTCAAAAGGTGCACTTCCTCGTATTGTCCATCATCGCTTTCACGTTTCAACTTTTCATTGAAGCACAACACACGCACGTTAAATAATCAATTGTGCGGCGCGTTACTGACACATAATTTGCGATAATTAAATTTGCATCGATTTAAAGTTTCGTGTGTTTAAACTTTAAACACACGAAACTATGATGGTTGAGCTGGAAACTAATTGGAATTTTGCAATGGACAACAAATATCTAGTATCCGAATTCAAATGTTTGATGACTTCATTCTGAAGTCCAATCCATCGAACTTGAAACCTCACCCACACGTAACCATTGTATATGTTATTAATGTCAATTTTGAGAATGATTAATATGTACTGAAGGTCAAAAAACTAGAAACATTCCTAATGAGTAATAACATTACCGTTTGCGGAATCGCTTTTTTCGACACAAGTGATTTGCATTGTTAACAGTGGACTTGAATTATTCATTAGATAATTTTCGACCAGGTTTAATCAACTGTTTGAATTTTTGTTTAAACAAAATAAGTTGATGATGATTTATTATTCGACTGACATTAAGAAAATGTTTGGAATTATTTTTAATTCTTCCGCAAAGCCATGATATAATTAACTTCCTCTACTTTTGAATATCTCGCCCGTTTCTTGAGTGCACGTAAATGCAGGTCTTGTTATAATTAGACATTTTTATCGTGTTTATTTAAGGAAGCCTGCATTTTGTTTAGATAATAAACTGTTCGAGTGATAATTACATAACAGAAAAAAATTAAAACGCAACGAATAAGTATATATTCGAACACAAAATATAAAAATTTTGGTGTATTATAAGCCCATTCAATTTTCAAAGTTGTTGTTTTCATCACTTCAAAAGCAAAAGAAATATCCTAGCAACTTTTTAAAACAATTTCAATATCCATAACGGAAAACAAATACCTTTTCAACTCGGGACTGAGAAAACCATTGTAATATTTCGACGAAGTTTTTAAAAACATTATGATTCTTTGAGCAGTTTTTAAGAAGAATTCATTCATTTATTCATGCGGTAAGGTTTTAATATGGATACCACGTTTGTCCAAAAAATGTTTTATATACAGTTTAGAAATTAAGTAGCGGATAAAATAGATAACTTGGTTAATATTTGTGATAAGAGAAAAAATCTCAAAAGGGGTAAGTATAGCGATATAAATTACTGCGCATCTGAGAAAAATATTTTTCTATCAATTTATTAAGTTATGACGCCAACAACATTTTTTTAATGCAACCTGTATTTTTTATTTTTTATTTCGTTAGGACTTTTAAACCTGTTTTCAGCGGTATACAATTTTAAGAAAAAAATCAAGAAAAACGACCTAAAATTTTAATAAAAAGATGAACAAATTAATCCACTTATCCTGGTTTCATTCATACATAGACAAAAGTTTTAATTTTGACACGCGGAGAATTTACAAACGTCACTGTAACCTTATTTTACCAAAATGGCACCGTTGACAGAGGAACAGAGAATTGAAGTTTTGATGATGATTGGGATTTTCAACGACAAATATCGTAATCAGGCTGGTGCCGCTGATGCAACTGTCAAAGTCAAAGTAATTTTTTTTTTTGTTTCACTCACACACGGATAACTAGATTGCTCATTTCATTCATCTTTCTGTTAAAACGTTTAGACCGTTTTTCTTGATATTTTTACTTAAAATTGTATACCGTTGAAAACAGATTTAAAAATCCTAACGAAATAAAAAATATAGGTTGTCATTTAAAAAACTGTCGATGACGTCATATCTTTTAAAAAATTGCTAGAAAAATCTGAAAATATTTTTTTCAGATCATTTAAATGGAATGAAATAACTTATTAGTAATTAACAGAGCATAAAAAGATCTTGAGAACACAATAGATCCGTTACAACAGGATAGCTGCCCAGCCTACTAAGACTTTCTATGGGGTTAAACGTAAAATCATTCGAAGCTAGTAAAAAATATCGATTTTTTGAGACATCGAGGCACTAAGAATGGAGATAAATAATAAATATAAAATAAAATAATAAAAAAAAAAAAAATGAAATACAAAACTTTTATTTATAACATTTTCAATAGAAATAGTCGAACGAAGAAATAAAAAAACACGCTAAAAAAAACAACGTTTGAAAGAAGTAAATATATCTTGCACTAAAAATTTAAAACTGTTTCCCCCCAAGAATTAATCCAATTTTTGTTTGTTCTTGAACCAGTTCACCTTCTGTCCTATACTTAACTCTTCCCATTATGAAAACAACACTTTTGTGATTATTAAAATGTAATGTAATTAATCGTTATTTACCTTCAGTTTCATCTCTAAAAGAACAAAAGTCTCAACTTACACGAAAACTTTTTTTACCAGCCGAAGAAGGTCCTCGAAATCTCTAGTAAACGATTTCCTTCGCATTATTAGCGAACAACTGTCGACCGAGAAGAGTTACTTATTGAAGACCAAACCACCTTCGTGATCAAATGCCGTGCGATTATGAACAAGCAATATTTACGACATTCGAAGGCGGATAAATTCATTTAAGGTAAACGCAATAGGACACGACATATGGAAATAAATCATCAACTACATATCATTTATATTACTGTCAACACAAATTGCAAATGTAATTTTTATCAGTTAAGTAGACAGTCACATTTATAAAGCCTTTACTTTATCAAATATTATTTGTCAAGATATTAAAAAAAAAAAGAAACAAAATCAGAGCTCCCTAACCACAAACTTTATTAGCAGAATACAACTATTATAAGTATACTACTAGTATTCTGCCTACTATGGAACAATTATAGAAGGAAGTGCAAGCCAAGAAAAAGAAACAAGTAAGGGTGCTCTATTTTTTTTTTTTTTATATAGTAGTATAGTAGTAGTAATAGTATAATAAGTATATTGAGGTTTATTAATCGAGATATTAATTAATTTTTAAATGATTTTCATTCTGTAGTTATTGCCATACAACTCATACTGAAATATTCAAAGTGCAAATGTAACCAATCACATCTGGATAAACATAACATTTAATAATATATAATATAATGTAATAAACGAACTTTATATTCATCTGGCTTGTTAATTAAGATATCTTTGGCAGAGACAAACTGATTCAACATATGCTTCTCTCCACGAAATGGTGTCACGGTATCCATGGCATGATGCAGAAATTACTCGTTCGTCTATTCGGAGCGTGTTTATACATTTGGTCGTAATTAAGAAAATTAATGTTGAAACCATGAATGATGGCAATTTTTTCATTTATCCATTCAAAATGTTCCGGTTAGCGGAGCGCAAAACTGTTACAATCTGATACGATTGCGATGTGAAAATTGGCAATTTCCAAATAAATTAAAACGTAAATTATTGCACAATTTTTTTATTCTAAGGACGTTGCAAAATCAATTAGAAAATATATAACAATGTAGACCATTATAAATATAATTTTATTTTAACAGTTGATATATACAGGGTGAGTTTTTTTAGATGTTTAGCATGGGGATCTCGGAAACTAGCGGAGATAGAGAGACGATTAAATGGGGAAAGAATTGCAGTTTTACGACCTCAATTTAATGAGGTTTTTGTTTCTTGGAAAAAATGCATGGCTAACTAGATATCTCGGAAAAATAATTTTTGTGTTATTTTGTTCGATGCCTATGGCTCTGTTATTATTAACTTTAGAAAAAATATGTAAAGGAAAAAGTTGTAGGTAATTACATGCTTAATAATACTGTCTAACCGAATTTTTTATTTAAGCTATAATTTCCGAGTTATGACACAAACTTGAGTTTTTTCTAATGGAAACCATAGTCGGCCATGACTTTATAAAAAAGGCCTTTTTTCAACGATTCTATTGATATATAAAATTCTAAATTACTTTTATTTAAAATTGTAACACACCATTTCACACCAAAATAATTATGTTTATGATTTCGAAATTAAAAAAAAATGTAGTAACTAATTTGAATTTTATTATCAATTGTTTCCATAGCGTACTACTTGAACATTTCGAAAATTATAAGAAAAAATGGCCATAATTTATTTATTTATAAAAATTAGTAGGTCGAGTGGTATATCAATAGAATCGTTGAAAAAAGGCCTTTTTTATAAAGTCATGGCCGACTATGGTTTCCATTAGAAAAAACACAAGTTTGTGTCATAACTCGGAAATTATAGCTTAAATAAAAAATTTGGTTAGACAGTATTATTAAGCACGTAATTACCTACAACTTTTTCCTTTATACATTTTTTCTAAAGTCAATAATAACAGAGCCATAGGCATCGAA
>JAFFZR010027452.1:0-58207 GCA_018397195.1 Lethrus apterus | reverse complement strand
TTTTTTTTTTTTTTTTTCTTTTCTTGAGCGTGCAACCAATTAAAACGCAAGTTATGTAATAAAATATATTTATGTAATAAAATATATTATTATTAGTAATAAATATATTTTATTACACAACTTGCGTTTTAATTGGTTGCACGCTCAAGAAAAGAAAAAAAAAAAAAAAAAGATAATTATTCTATCAACCAAGAATTTGACACTAATAATATGTATTTTATGTTCGAAAGTTTTGACTTGAATTTGTAAATGTTCTGTATAACTAATTATTTGTTGACTTCGGAATTTGAAAAGTAATGGAACCCAACAAAATTCTATTTGTCCCGAATTATTTCATTTTTATTAAAGTGCTAAGCATCTTGTTTATTTGTAAAATACTTTCCGCAAAAATAAAGAAAACATGAATTGTTTATTAAATAATTTAAATTAAAAAAAAAAATGTTAATTTATGCACAGATTTCCAAAAAAAAAAAGAAAATGGTGCCGGATATTAAATAATTTTTTATGCATAATGTTTACAGAAAATGTTATTAAAATATTGTCAATAGATATTTAATTAAGTATGTATATATATATCGGTTGATTAAATTAAATCAATAAAAATGTAATATTGCAACACAACTACGATTGTTAAATATAATTGGTAGTTGTCGCAACTGTCATTGAATATTTCAGTTCAATTTAACTAATCAAAAGTTAATTATAAAAGTATGATATTGTACAGAATATGTTAAAAATAATGCGACGGGATAAACTTTTATTTATTCATTTATTTTTCGTTGATGGGCTGAAATTTTTGATTTGAAAATTATAATTTGTAAGATTTCATTTTTAAAATACGAATTTTCGACTTTGATTTGAAAATCATAATTTGTAAAATTTCATTTTTAAAATACGAATTTTCGACTTATTAATTATTATGCGTAAATCACATAAATTTATACAGATTTTATGTAGTTTTTAAAAATTATTAATAAAAATTTAAATTTTTATTTATTTATTTAAAAAATATATTAAAATTTTCAACTTTAAATTAAATTTATGCATTTATGCTTTGATAAATGCAAATATAAATGAAATTCAATAAATAATTTAGTTTTGATGTCATATCGCTACCTGTTTTCAATTAAACATAATTGTCGAAACTCTGACTGAATCTTTCAGGAAGCATTTATATTTCAGAAATGTGTATTGATTTTGGTGTGCGAATTCGTTGAGATATATAGCTGTGATGTACTAGCTTTTTAGTGTGGTGTTGTATTGACATGAAAGTGATAAGATTTATGATTTAAGCGGCTTATTTTTATAAAAATTGAAATAATTAAATACAAATTAATGAAATAATAAAAGATGTGGCACAAAATAAATATTAGTGATCTAACGAGACAATTTTTAGATTTCATAACAATGAATAATAAATTTTGGTGGAGGTGCCGTATGAACTTTTTTTATATCAATTTGAGGTAAAATTTTTTTTAATATAATTACATAGGATTTCTTTCAATTTCTCTGTGGGCTATTTTGACAGTTAATAGTTATTGGAAGTGTTATAAGAGGTGTCCAACCGAAGGTTTACACCGCGTGTTGTGGTAATGAATGGCCCCATGAGCGCCATCATGCGCCACTGTTGGTGACATGTGGCCACCTCTGCTTTGTGCTTAGTCCCAGTGCTTCAAATATATCCTTCAAATAGAATTATTTGTTTGTACCCTTGAAATTACCTGTAGTATTAATAAGCGTTTGAAATTTGATTAAAACTCTCAAACTATTCGGAAATCCATTTATTGAAAAACTAGAGAAGAGTAAAATGGAGGAGATTTACAATCTAATGGTTTAAATTCAATTTAGTAAACTGAAAACTTCGCACATTAATCTATAGAAAGACCTTTGCAAACAAACTTGTGTTCTAACAGTTTCTATTTTATATAAAGTTAGCACGCATTGAATAAATTGTTTCTATGAAAAGAAACAATAGCTTTACATTATGAGAAAAAATATTCAATCAAGATTATAGTGTAAAAGGAATAGGGTTAACGCGGAGAATAAACTGAATAAAAACGTTGCCGTGGTCCTCCATTTACTTGCAAAGTAGGTGATTGATAATACGAAATGAGATGTTGATTGATTGGCATTTCAAAAAGACTATCGCATACCACACATATTACGTGCATGAATATAAAGAAATGCATAATTAATCTTTATCATTATTCGGGTCATTTACCGAACATTTAAAAAAGTATTTAATATGTTTAATGTAAAATCATAAAATAGATGCGATTCCCTGATATAATTATGGAATGTTTGTACTCGAGCTTTTGTTCGTATGTAACGAAAACAATTTGATTTTCAAATAGAGCCGAACGCCTATATTTTGTTTGACGTATAAAGGCGAATTACAAAGTGAGCTAATTATGTGTTTATAATAGCATGCCAAACATAAAATGAACATGAAGGAATATCTAGAATATAACACAATGATATTTAACCAGACGAATATTCCATGATATGGCTTCGTATTTATTATTAATAAATTTCAAATTGTTTTAGATCGTTTTACTCAAACCCATATCGATAACAATAAATAAGCTATTATTCAGACACTGAAGTAGATTTGAGTGTTTGAAGGATTTTAAAAGCTTCAAATAATTCAACTGAGATATCCTTTAAAATGCCAATCTGCTTCAGTAATTGATAGTGTTTGGGAAGCTTCAGCTATTTATCCTTTATTTCTATATCATTCTTACCGAATGCATAAATTTAGTTAAATTTCAACAATTTGTAAAATTAAAGTCGATGTTATTGAGTGAAAATATATTTTTCTTATAATGCAGAGAATTTTGAAAGCTGGAATCGGCGTTACGTATAAAATAATTGTACAATTTTTATAACAATCTACAGCATATAATTTTTATTTATTGCACTTTATTTTCGTACTGTTTGGTGAAGTCATTTACAACGAACACTTTTTAAAACAATCCGCTGTATGAGTTAAAGTTTCAAATACAATGAACAAAATTCATGAAATAATTTTAAGACTTAAACTTTCTAAATTTAATAAATTTATAAATATTTTTTTAATAAGTTTCAAACAAATAACGCACTGCAATGAATGTGTCATAAAATTAATCATATCAATCATAAAGTCTTAACACAGATATTTTAGCTGTTTTATCCATTTTAATTTGACACGCAAATCTCAAAAAAAGGACAAACAAGTATTTAATTCGTGACGTGTGATAATACAGGCTCGAATTAAAACGGCATATTCATCAAACAAAATTGGTTTGTTCCAAATAAAATTACTAATTTTTTCTACAGATTGAAACACACTGTCGTTATAATTTTTATTTCATTTCTACAACGGGTTCTTTTGTAAGAAATTTTACATATTTGACAAAATTGTTGCCTTAGGTTGTCGTAGATCGTAAAAAATTAAAACGGAAAAATTAAAAGGAAAGTCAGACGAAGATTCTGGTTACATGAGAAAATTCTATATAAAGTGTTATATTAAATTGGAAAAAATTACTTCTCTACAATTACAAATAAAAAAGAAATACAGATGAAAGAATAAAATCGGATATTTTTATTTTTTGATTATATCTAGCAAGCCAAGGAAAATTTTCCAGTTTTGAAAGTGGCTTTATACTGGCTCCCAAAATACCCAACGTTTTCCTGATTGAATCCTATTTTATCTAATTTATGGTTTCTGAGATACCAATGGTGGTCCAAATTCAAGATACACACTGTACAATTCGTTTTTTCATTATCGTCAGTATTTCTTAAGTTCTTTTCAGCCCATTTTCTTACATCACCAATTATTTTAATTTCATTGCACAATTTAAGTATCCATTTCTTTTTTTTTTGAGAATTTGTCGTTTTCTAATAGGCATTACTAAAACAATTCGAAGTGGATTTATTTCTCCGTGTTTTGACGCGTCCAGTGGTTTCAAATTGTCTCATGAAGGATATATGAAGGCTTTATATTTGGAATTCGGTCAACATAATTTCATGATGACAGCACAATTTTTCTGACATTCACCAACACGACATAAAATATTAATAGACATTTGTCCGTGTTTATTTTTAAGATACAAAAATAATGGAAAGAGATGCGAAAATAATATTACGTTGATTTAGATTAATTAACGTAATATTAATTTTTTTGTGATGTATAAATTATACAATAATTTTTATCTTTTTTTTATATAAATAAATAATAATAAATAATTTTTATATAAAATTTTAATTGAATAAAATAAATGATAATTTTTCATATATTAAATATTAAAATTTATTGAATTAAGATGTGCAATGCACATTAATTATAAGGGTTGTACTGTCAGCGGCAGTGTGCTTGAAATATCGATTGAAAAATTTGAAACTTCCTTTGTAAAAGCTCATGATGTTAATAACCAGTTCCAGAGTACAATCTATTATGCGTCACCAGGTATAATTTCTACAAGAACACTTCCAAGTTTGTTCTAAGTAACGGTCCAATAGCAATCAGTATGCAAATGAATAGCAAAACATCACGCCTTCAAGTCCCACAAACATCAAATGTTAATTTGAAAGGTCCTAAATTTCACATTTACAAGCATGCGAAATTTTTATAAAATTTAAAAAAATGCACTAAAATGGAATAATATAATTCCTGGAATCTGTAATTGCTTAGAGGAAGAAATCTGTACTGCGTAAAATATTTAAGTTCTACTATCTAAGTTGTCGTTTTCAGGAAAATTCTTCCCAAGATTTAAAAGCGTTATCCTGTTTTGGTATAATCTCAGAAGTTCTAGATGAGTTATTTTGTCGGATGTAGCACTTACATTTTATTATTTTTTTTTGTAAGTTTTTATTGTATGAAATAAAAATTGATTATATATGTTATATTATTTATATTATATATATTTCATCGTTGTTTTTTTTTGTTTAAAGGTTTTATACACAGACTATATATAAGTATCGATCCGAAAGCTCCCTATAATTTATCAGTGCGATTCCTGTATAAAGCCGAATAAACGCACTGCCGAATACTGGAACAAGCGAGCTTTCTTATTGGCTGTCTCAAATAAAATACTCCGCAAAGTTCGACCTCAGATGAACACAGTCTGCCTTTGACATTTAATGTTAAATTAGCCAAGTAAATTACACTTTCTTAGCATGTATTTGATATAAATCAGGCGGTTTCACTTGGTTGTGGTCTATTAATTTTTTTAAAGAGGTTTTCTATCGAAAACTCGAACATTGAAATTACAAAATGTTTTTCCCTCTATCCGATTATAAATTGACAATTTACGAGGAAAACTTTCACCATATATCTTCGTATAGGAATTTATTCAATTACTCAAATGATGAAAAACGGAAAATTACATTTACAATAAATTTAACACTGTTTTATTTTATGGAGCGTAGATGAAAATTTACTACGGAACATGGAAAATCAAACAACCCTTTTTATCAATCATCAATTGTGGTGTTTAATTAAAATCTAATTTAATTGCACCATATTGTCAAATGTTTTTAATTAGATCTTAGCATTGTTGCACTCGACTTTCAAAAGTCTTCAATTAAAAAATTTAATTTTGAAATTTGAAACATCTCCTTCGCTTCTCCCTCTTACTTATCGTCGTTTATTATTATTATAAAAAATTAAATAAATTTACCTAATAAAACTTGAAAAACTCCTTCATTTAAAAAAAAAGTTTTATATTTTACAATTACTCTTACAAACAACCGCCTTTGTTCGTATATTTATATTAATTTTCTATCTTTCCAAGTCTAATTTATTTTAATGTAGTAATATATACATATCATATTATGTTGGATATTATATGGGTAATAAATTTAGTTTTTTTATAATTTGTTTTGTTGTTAAAGCTGTAATGTCGAATTTAATGACATTAAGCGTATTGATTTCGTATTAAGCCCTGCTTTATAAACATTCATTTTTTAATTTGTAGTTGCGATATAAATTCGTTAAATGGAATGAAAATCATCAGTAAAAATTTGTACAAATTGCTATTCATGAGCTAGAAATAAAGATTACATTTCAACTCACGATTTTCATAAGACACAAGGTGAAAAATAGCTTTCATTTTTTTTTCTCGAACTGTCACGTTACACCATTTTATTCGAATTAGTTAAAACGTCTATATTTAGACGTTTTTATGCGTGAGCTGTAATTTGGAATAATCTCTGAAAGAATTTTGGACGTTTAACTGATTATCGCTGAATTAAGCCTAATGGTCGACATAAATCAGCGTACGTTCGAGCCTTCATAATCCTAAATATTTTGTACGAAATTTCAAAATTTTTGATTATTTTGAAATTTATAAAAAAATTGTTATTAAACTAATTTTATTATTATTATCAAAATTTTTAATTGAATTGACGTCTAGGGACTAAAGGGACTAGAGATTGCATACGTAATTTCCCTTTGGGATATTTTTTGGAAAATTTTAATGGTGGTAAAAGCCTTACACTATTTCTCATCTTGATTTTAGGATCATTCAGGAAGGAGGTGAGGAAATTGTGTGAGAATTGCATACTATATAATCCAATTCACGATTGAATAACCTAAATAAATCTATTCCGTCTGTCATAATAATTATTTAATTGCATGTCGTTAAATTTTGGATTTAGTTAATTCATAAAGTTTTTACGAAATATAAACATGTGTTTCTATTGCAAATATAAAAAAAAATTTTTTTATTAATAATTATACTTTTACTTGTGAACAATAAAACTTGAAAATGTAATAAAATATACTGCTCGCGAGTAAAAGATAATTTCAAGGATTTACAATCAAGAATTTGACATTAATTTTATTAATAATGATATTTTACCAAAGATCGAATATTAACTGATTTAGATTAAGAAAAATTGTAATGTAGGTTCAAGTTATATTTGTGTAAGTTGGAAACTTCTTTGCTGAAATTTGTGACTTAAAATTAACGAATTCATTTTGATGCAATAAATCATAAAATACGTTGAACAATTTATTACGAACTATAATTCAAAGAAAAGTGTTTAAAAATGAAATTACATTAGTTAAAAGTTCACCTATACATCTAGTAAGAATTCGTTATGTCAAACCGGACTGTTACTACAATAAGTTTGGGTAATTTATAGTTGTTCTTCCGTTCAGAAGCGTAAACCGGAAGTAGATCACAAGAATGAGAACCTCACTGAGTGCGACAATTCGTGATAGATTCACTAATTTTATTGGTTGCAATCTATCAACTTCAAATTCTAATTTTCCATTTCAATGCCATTATTTTATATTTCATTCACATTTATAGTTTTTAGTTGGAATCAATAGATGGTTATTGATTTAAGCATATCTCTCTCCGCAGTTTTTGCTACCATACTAAACCACAAGCGTGTTAGGAATATATCGATTCGAGTAACTTTTTTATTCCTTTTGTTGAAGTTATGAAAGATTTTTACTTCAGATTATTACAGGGGCCAACATTCTACTTTCATAATAAAAACATTTCTTTTAATTAATCAATTATTCCCATTAAGAACATTCGTATTTTAAAAATTGTAAAATTATAAAAAAAATTATTTCATCTTTAATCATCATGTTTCGTTTTTATAATATTCATCAAAATGATAAAAAATGAGAAAATCGTCAACAAAAATTGCCAACTCATTTATAAAATCTAAATTATCCCATTCGATCGCTTCACCTTTTTACTACGTTCTAATATTCTTCTTTTTTCAAAAGCAACGCAATTTAAGGCAGCTAAACGATTTAGTATATTCAAATTTTTGCTATCATTTATCATTTTATACAGAAAATGCCGCTGATTAACATACATTTTGTAAACCACAATCACGCTTTTTATAAGTAATCTGTGGATAGCTTGGCTCTGAGCTGAAAATAGTTTCCTTTTTCACAATTAAAAAAAAAAATTAAATTTAAAATAAATAATCAAATCATATATAAAAACTTTTACACATTACACATTTTAGTTCCTTCACTTTTTATCATTCAACGTGTAATGGAGTTCATATACTTCCTGACCTCGTTTTATCGCAAAATCTCCATTACCACAAGACTCACAAAAATAACTGAAATGGTGGCAGCGCGCGTTTTAAAATTTTTAATTTCAAGTTTTCTTGTACATATATGATTTGCAATTATTTTCACCACACCTTATTTAAATATTTACTAACATTCTCAACTGTATAACTAACTATCCGGTCCTTGGATACATGCCTGGATAACTAAATCTTACTAAAACTAAAATGGTGGCAGCGCCACTCGATATCTAAGAATCGGTTTTATTTCCTTTACTTCTTATCATTTTTCTATGTTTTCAAGGTGTAATGGAGTTCATATATTACCTGACCCCGTTTTATCGCAAAATCTCCATTACCACAAGACTGACAAAGAAAAAATAGCAGAAATGGTGGCAGCGCCCGTTTTAAAATTTTCATTTACAAGTTTTCATGTATATGATTTTCAATTATTTTCACCATACCTTATTTACATAGTTACTAACATTCTCAATTGTATAACTAACTATCCGATGCATGGATACTTGCCTGGATAACTAAAACTTACTAAAACTAAAATGGTGGCAGCGCCACTCGATATCTAAGAATCTATTTTATTTCCTTTACTTCTTATAATAATAATATTTTTTTTTTTACAGAAAATATAAATGAATTTTTATAGCCTTTTTTACATACTGTTCGTGTTACTGATCATATTTTTTGTCTAATAATTTTAATAGTAGACAGATTTTTCATGTTATGTTAACATTCTTTCCTTATATTGTGATTTGTTTTACTTTCAATATTCTTAATTAATATTTATTTTTTTAAACAATCGAAATAGAAATCTATTTATCATTTCCAAGTTGTCAAGTTGATAAAATGTGCATTGTGATAAAGAAACAAATTTAAAAGTTTCGTTCAGAATTTGTTTCTTTTTTGTAAGTAACTGTCGGTTCCGAGTTAAACAAAATTATCATAAAATGTAAGGTTTGCAGCAAATTTGATATAACAGTATGGTATGCATAACCTCTCGGAGGTATGGAATACAAAGTTGACTTTCAGATTTGTTTGAAAAAGTTCGCAATACTCTTGGAGGTTCTTGCATATCTTAAATACAACCCACACCTGCTACAATAGAAAATTCGAACAGATACTTTTTCCTTGTCCTTATATTTAGAAGATTAATTCATTTCTACATTCTAGATTTTTACATTCGTTCTGCATTTAACGTGACGAAAGAATGGGCATGGTTTTATTAACATAAATTAATGATGTCCAGTTAATCGAAACGTATTATGCTCATTCGAATTGTGAATTATTTGAATCGAAAATCTTTCTTTTTATAATAATAGTCAAGTTCCATTTGAAATCATTTTTGGTATTCAATTCACTTAAAGTTTACTTCATCCTAGTCCATTTCTTTTCTTCTTGAAGTGTTACAGTTCCTTTTCAAATGTTCTTAAGCAATCCTTTGATATATAAGTACTATTTGTCACCTTTTCACTATTTCCTTCTAACTTATTGATTGTAATTACCAGAATTTCGTTCTATTCCCAAGTGTATTTACACAAAACGTTATAAATTTTATAAAAGTTTTATAAATTTATTATTTAATGTAATTTATTAGCATGTATGCATTCTAAATGACATTTGAAATTATTACATGATTTATAATTCACAGAAATTAACAAATTGTTTACTAATATAAAATCTTAAAATCCTAAATTCTATTTATAAAATATTTCGTATTAAATTTTGTAAGCTTTGTGAGTGTATATGAAATTACTTCACTGAGTAAGCTTTAAATGCCCATATTATGAAGCATGAAGATACCCCAGTGGGTCATTTAAAGGATATTAAAATCTATAGTACAGTCAACGACCTTGTAATGAAGCTTTCATTTCATTTTAAACTTCAGTTAAAATCGATATATTAAGTTTCTTATTGTGTATTTTTTTATAGATTGTTTTTATTTAATATTACGGCATTTTTTCAAAATATTTATTTTGAAAAAAATACAATGTAAATTAATAAAATAATACGAAAATTCATTTATTTTCACACATTTTCTTGCAGTAACATTTTAAAGCAAGAAAATGAAGGAAATAATAAAAAGAAAAAACAAATAAAAGCAGAAACTACTCTATTTCAATGAAATAATCACTGGTTTTGTTGCTATAGGTCAAGGAACGTCGTCACAAAAAGTTGACAAAGCTACTTATGATAGTCTCCATTTGTAAAAACAAAAATTTTAAATGGACTAAAATTGAATATCGAGCGCACCTCTTTTTTCTAAAGTGAATCCGTTTTCGGAGTTTTCGTTTAAATTAGGTTTTTATTTTAAATAATAATATATATATATAATATATATAACGAGACTTTCATGACTATAATGTATAAATTATTTGTTAGGGTAAATTTTCAAGAATAATTGTTAACATTTAATATACAAATAAAATTAACAAAATGAAGCGATCAATATTGATTTAATTGAGTAAACTGTTAAATTTATGTTTAAATGAAAAGGAACGTAATAATAAAATGAAATGTAAATTAAAAATCAATTTTGCATGAAATACGGCGTTCGCAAACGGCCGTTAAAAGAATTGATGTGATCGTACTGAAATTGTATTAAATTACAATCAGCTTATGTGAGAGTTTCATAAGGGTCGACTGAAAATACAAAAAAATAGTGGAACGTAATTAGATCAACTCATCACACACGGTCAATTGAATCGTGAAGGTATCAGTCGGTGATTATGTTGTATCAGTGCTGAAGATTAAATTGATTTTTTCACTTGCTGTGTTTGATTCCTCTTTTTTTTAATTTGTGGAAAGTGTAGTTTTAATATGTTCGATGTTTGTTTTTATGTTCATGCATGAGTGGCGGAAAAGGGAGATGTTAACATGACTAAAATGAGTGAGCAAAAAATATCGAACAAAGAAATGGAACCGTTAAATGTTTGAAACGTGACCTCTTTTTTTTGATTATTATAGAAGCGAGCGCTAAAGGGAAGAAAGAAATGCCTTAAATTCGCAAAGCAATTTGTGGCTCTGAATTATGCAGGATGTTCTATGGTGTGCGAAATAGAATTGGCTTCAGTAATAGCATAACTGGTACCCGTAACAGCAGCTGGACACTTGACAAATGCAAGCCATTAGCCTCTACACCTAGACAAGTTTATATCCCTTCCAAAGCGACCTCTGTCTTTTCTTAGCCACGCCAAGTATTTCGATAAATGATGTCTGTCTAACATACGTTTTCAACAGCATGTAATATCATAACATAAATTATCAAATATTTATTTTATTCAAAATAAATATATTTTCCTAAGTAACGCAATTTACACATTAATAAATTTCATAAATAGGAAATTCATACAGTTTACCCAAGAGACGTCGCAGGGTTGGGATTATTCCGCTACTTTTGAGTATGAATTCTCTAACCAGCTATAATAAAGCACAGAGATACAATTTATCTGGTATTTATGCACGGTAATGCCATGAAAAACTTGCAAACGAAGGATCTATTAAATGAGTTAAATGGACTTGAATTTGCGACAATGTTCAAATGGACGCATGAGACCTTAAAACATAAAATTAAATTAATGAAGTATGTGAATACTTCGTTGGCAATGGACTGATAAAACATGATGAAAGAGCTCACACAATTTCAGATAAAAATAACAAATTTTTAATTTATTTATTAAAATATTACCATTAAGGTAGAAGAGGACGGATTATGTAAGTAAAAAAAAATACAATGTGATATTAAAATAAACAATAGAAGCGTAAATTTAGGTGAAGCTTAGTAAAGATCCGCCGTTTTTGTGGAATAAAACAAATCCAACTCTTCGTGTTAATATAATTTGTTGTTTACAAAATCATTAGTGTGAAATTATCAGCATATTTTGTTAGATTATCCATAACTATTAGTTTAAACAACTCATTTTGATAACGTTAGTCATCAGTTGCCAAAATTTTTTTGTATTAAATCTTAAAGCCACCGTTTTTGCGGATTTTGATTTCTGTCTTTAACCTCTCACCTATCAAAATTGTGTTTATGGTCAATTCCAGTAGTGGGAAATACAATATGTTGATGATTTATTGATTATAATTAAACAAAATGTTTTGACTTGTCCCATACTCTTGAGCAAATTGGTTAAGAGGTTTTTACCATTTAAAATTTCTGTTTGTCAAACTGTATAATGAAAATATAATAATACAAAGAAAATTGAAATAATTTTATTTAAGTTATAATGTTGTTGTTGGAAGAAAATAATTTAAGTGATATTAAGTAGCTTCTTTGTGTATTAAGTTTATTAGAAAGTGAGTAATCATAAAAATTAAAACAAATGCGACATAAAACGTCAGCGTAATTTAAAATAATGACTTTGCAAATGTTAATAAAGATTTATGAATTTTGAAGCCTTTGTAAATAATTCATAAACGTTTTTTTTTTACTGAAATTTTATTAATTAAGTTTATGATATATTATTTGAGATATGTTATAATAATCAAGTATTTACGATCGTCGTTGTTGTAGGCATTGTTTCAAGACTCCATGGCTCGCCAGGGGGTTGTAAAAACACTTCGCCGAAATATACATTCAGAACCACCATCATGGAAAATTTTAGTTCCGAATCCGAATCTTTACAATGTAGAAAATAAAACCAATAGAAGTTAAAAGCTTTCAGATATTGATTGAACTTTTTCGAAGTTTTTATCTTAAATTATTAAACCGTAAGTCACTGATTTCATTTTCGGTTTCAAAACAACTGAAATGTATATCATTATATTAAAATGTATACAAAACTTTCTAATTAAAACTTTTATATGGTCAGCATTAAAACATCTTTAAAAACTAATAATGAAAATTAAAAAAACCACAAATTTTATAATGTGCGACTTGAATTAAATTGAATTTAATTTTTTAATTTTGAAGTTTTAAATTAAGAAATATTTTTTTTTTTTTGAAAACGTTGTGTTGGAAAGCTTCTAGATAAGGCCAAGATTATCAAAAACGACTTGAAAATTAAATTACCAATTAATTAATTAAACTTACCTTCAATAAACTGTTGCCTTGGTTTGTATGTTGCATCTGAAAAAAAATATATATCTTATTTGAAGAAAAAATTGTAATTATTTTAGTCATGCTTACACGTTGCGTCAAACTACAGGCAATACAGCAAGTTTGGAGGAAAATAAAATTATGTTGGTGCAATAAAAAGCATAATAAAGGTATACGTCAGCGCAGAGTAACATATAAATGGGAACTCCCCAGAATGTTGTAAAAGATTTTTAGATGTTTGTATACCAGACAGTCTAGAGTAAATTTTTCTTGCGTAGGAGTATATTTAGACGACATTTGTGCATAGATTAACAATTAAAGGAAATAAGTTTATGTTTTTGATTGACATAAAGAAATAAAACTCCCACTTTAAGGTTGTTTAAGTATGCGTAGATGGTGCTTAATATTAATTAGTAATGACGTAACTTAGAAATTAGTATCTGCTTTCCTTATCTGCGTACTATTAGTAATGCAACGTGTATATTTACTAAATAGATTATAAATGATTTACCTACCAACTTCTCTTCACATGCTAAAGTTACAAATTACAAATATTTAATGTAATATTTAATTTAACACTGTTAATATCAATCAACAGTTTTCCAAATAGTTACCACGTTAAAAAACCGTCATTTAACATTCCAATTCATTTATTTTTTAAAACATTGATTGCAAATTATCAGTGAATTATTTCATGCGTATGCGACCTTTATTTATGAGCAACTATGCCGTAGCAATTAAATAAATGACAATTTGTCGCTGTAATAAAGTAGCTGCGCTAGTTTGATAATTGGAGAAGGGGGATATACTAAATAACTCACTGTATGTTGAAGTTTATATTTAAGTCAAAATTTGATTAGTGTTTATGAGGGTAAAGAGTTATTTAAATTCAGAGGCGCCGAATTTAACTTTCATCATGGGGATAAATTTACATAAATAAAAAAAAAAATTGTTTGTTTATTATTCTGTGGTGGTATGTAATATTTTTCTATTAGACTGCATAACAACAAAGATTTTCCATTTTTCCGTTAAATTTTCATATGAAAAATTTAGACCAACTATTTTTATGAAAATGCCTTATTTATCCATTATTCTTTGTTATTCTTTGAGTCCTTTTGTATTTTTATCATAAAATGTTTTCCCTTTGAAATTAGAATTTCTTTAATAGTTCAAATTATTCCACTGCACGGATTTACTTCCGTTTGTACCAGAAAATTCATGAAGAAATCCTTTAAAGAGTACACATTTCTTGTGATTAAATCCCTATTCCGAGCTATGGGATATTTTCACTATCGTATTGATGAGGTGTAATACCCCGAAACGAGTCCTTAGAAATGTACGTGTTTAGTGCTTTTAAAGCATTTTCTTATTTAGCGAAATTAATTTTTAAAAAGTTCATTTAAATTCCAGTGCCAATTACAATGCTATTAATTTTGTGAATGCTGAATATTTTAAACACGCATAAAATGTACATTAAATTCATAAATAAGTCAAAATAAAGCCAATTAAATACTATGTAAGCCTATGTAAGTCTAAGGAATTCAAGTAAATTAGTTTCATTTAATTATTTTATGAGGTAGCAGAAACCATTTCGTTTGTAAATAAATGCAAATTATACATATTTTTTTCGTAATAAAAAGGATTTGATTGAAATTTTAAATGAAGCTCACAGTTTAATGCATTAATGATAATTTTCTAGTAAATCAATAGGAAAATTGTGTTATTGTAACCGCTTATTCCTTCGACACAATTGATTTCAATTTCTTTTCCTTTTTACAATCGTTTCGGTTATAATTGACTTAGTTCTTCGGAAAACAAGATTAGGACTTAACGTCGATGATTTAAATTCGATTTGTATTAATCCATTAAAAAAATATAAAAGGTGATTACAGACAAATTTTAAAAAAAATCAATTTAGAGATACTGTAATGATGGTTTTTTGATGTTATAAACATTCGATTGCTATATGCTATATAAAATAAATTGCTATATGCTATATAAAATAAATTTGATTACAATTGTAATAATTCAGGAAAGTAATTTTCAAACAAAGCTATATCAGTGAAAATTGCGTTTAGTATATTTTAAACACTACACATTGTTAATGAAAAATATGTGATCTGTAAGATGAAAAATATAAATCTTTGATGAAATATTAAGTTTAAACGCATAAAAAATAAGAAAGAAAAATCAAAACTATTTCAAAACATTTAAACATGCATTTTAAAAAATACAGTGAAAATACAAAAAGTGTAAGCCCAAAAAAATTATAAGAAAAAACAAGAAAAATTTAATGAAAATCAATTTGTGGCTGATTCTAATAATAGAACAAAATATGATTTGTTAAAATCCTTGTTTTAAGTCAAGAAGTAGTGTTTTGTAAATAAATCTTAAAAACGTCGCTCGATCTTTAGTTATTACAGTGACTTATCGTCGAGAGCAGCTTCTATAACTTCATATCGCACCACTTTAGCTTACAGAGGTTTAGATCTAATCCGTACTTTCCCTACCGTTATATTCAACTTTTCCAAGTTTTCTCATTTCAGCATATATCTATCGTTTACATACCTTACATTTAAAATGAAAAGTTTTGTAATATTGACGTCAAAAACTTATAGAATTTTACCTTTAATTACTTTATAAATCAATATATATCAGTTAATTAATTAAGAAGAAATAATATATAATTAACTAATTTACATTGAAAAAATACTAATAAATTAAAATTAAATAAATCATCTAAGATCAGTTAACATAAAAATATAAATTACCTAATTTATTTAGTGATTTATTAGAAATGAAAGATTATTTTACGAAATTGCCTAAATCAACTTGGATTACTGAATGCATGTGACATGAATATTCAATTACTTGCGGAAAAAAGTTTAAAATCACGCTGAGGTATAGTACAGCTTCCGCCTGAAAAACTTCAGTAACTCAACATTTTTTTTAAACACTTTCATGCTCAATATATAAATACACATCGTACATAAAACCAAAGACAAAAAAGATAATTTTAACACAATTTTCACCTATCAAATTTTCATACATTCATTCGATGTAACCCCAATTTTTTCCCCAATTTTGTTTGTGAATATGAATAATGTTGATATTTAAAATATAGAATACGTTTTATACGTGACAGTATTATTAGGATATGACGGCAGCTATGATGAATTTCAAACAATATATTAGAATGTTTCATTACATACTGACACGTCTACTTCAAATCCCAGAGAGCTTGATTTATATCCACTAATCTGTTCCATTGAGCTGAATGCCATTTGATCATGTATCCCCTTAAGTCAGTCTGATTACTATCGCTTTGTCTATATGTCGATTATGACTAATCTAATCCGTATTTTAGAATATTTACTCACAATGAATTATCCAACATTTACATATAAAAATATTATATATTTTTTCATATAAGCGTTCCTTATCCTTATCCTTAGGATGAAAATTATCGTAAGAAATAAATTTGTTTTCAATTAGTCTTCAAATAAATGAATTTTATCGTTTTCAAATTTTACATTTTTCCTTTGAGTGTCTGTTCTTTATAATATTTTGTCCAGAAAAAAACATTTTATTTTACTATTAAATTTGTTTTTTCTTGAAAATTTATTTTTAATTTTTTCGTCGATTAATTGATCAATTAAAAAGCAATATATTTTTTGTCATAAATCTAATTAATGTATATTTTATGTATTCGTCATATTAAGGTCAAAACAAAAAGTTTATATGGCTCACTAATCATAATTTATACCTCATATATTAAAAGGACGAAAGTTGTATATGTTTTCCATCTTTTTCAAAGTTGGCAACAGTAATTGTAAATATAAAATTACTGCACGTTTTTTCCATCACGCGTGTAAAATTTAAAATCAAAACAAACATTCAAGCCCCTAACTTTTAAAGCACAAAATTTTATCGCATGCAATATTCCGCCATCGTAAAAATGTGTTATGTTATAGAATAATCGATATAGTGATTAACATTTTGCGTTTGATTTGAAAATAAAAATCCATAAATGTATTTATTACATCGATTTTGTCAATGGACAATAAAGTTTAACATAATGCTACGTAGTATGGTATTGGTAATCAAAATTCCGGGATACATCTATCATTCTTATCATGACAATCTCGATTTCCATGTAATGACATAGCATAAAGCACCATTCACAACTTCAACGTGTTAGAACCTTGACGTTTAAAATAATTTTTAGTTTATATTTTCTTTTCATGAAATATGAATCAATTAATTATATAAAAAATTATTTTAATAATATTTTAATTTTAAATAATTCGTAATTATTAGAATTGCTACGTTTCCTCTAAATCAACTAATTGTTAGAATATAAAATATGAAGTTATAACTAATACAGAAAATAAATATATTCTGCTACATTTTCTCGTTTATACTAATTGCTTGCTCACGAATAAGTATAATTTCAAACAAGTACAACGAAGAATTTGACATTAAAAACATATTATGACATTTTCGGCAGCATAAAAATGATAAATTATTATATGAATTTATTTTATTAAAATTTTTTTATTTCATAAATTTGTGTCTGGTGTGCCGCAAGTAAACTCCTTGCGTTTTTATGTAAAGGAGATATCAGCTATAAATTTGAAGATATCAACTAAAACAAAATTAAAATATAAAACGAACGGGGGCGCTGTTACTGTTGTAAACAATAGAAAATATTATGAACAAATTTTAAATTTATAATATGAATTTTACAAATGAATACTTTTTTTATTGAATAACAATGTTGAGTCAAAAATAAACATTCATCATATATTTGAGACCTAAATTGACACCTAAATTTAGAAACTTATTATACTATCAATGAATTAACTATAACTTATATTATAGAATGAATATGAATGAATTAAATGTCTGTAGTTTTTCTTTTTAATTAAAAAATGAGTTTGCCATTAATAAAATATATGACTAATTTAAAATATTTCCATGTAAAAAGCTTACCGTCTTTTTTTTTCGAGGGGACAAAGCTTGCTATAAAATAGGCGATATTTCACAGTGTTATTGTTTTTATCGAGTTCACTGTAACAGACCATTAAAACAGAGTAATATATAAGCGGACTGTGAACGGCTGCTAGAAATAAAATGCTTTAGGCCCGCAGTAAAACAACGAATGCTTGAACTGTTTACTGCTCATGTAAATCAATATTAGCGAGCACTGGATGACCGTACTAAATACATTTCACTGTTATAAAGCACTTAATACGCATTTTGCCTTTATTGGTCCTCAGTTCAAATTTATAGGATATTCATCTAGCATAGATCGAATAAAATTTCTTTCCATTTCGTCGATTCGAATATATATCAAAACATAAGTATCAATTTTTATAACACAAGACTTTTAAATTTATGACATTTTCACTAAAAGTCAAGCAATATTTTATATATAAAAAAAAATCATTTGTAGTCTAGATGGATAAACGCCATAAATTCAATATAAAAATAATTGATTATATCAGATCAAAAATTGCAGCATATGAAAAGTAACCCGAATAATGTAGGCGAAAAATCGAAAAAATCTATAGAAAATGGAGAAATCTTATAGAAAAACAAAATCTATGAATTTAATGAAATTAAGGTCGCTACAGAAAGAACAAAAAGATTCTCATCGTTCGAACATGTTAATACTTTAACTATTGTTTAATGTAATTATTGTTCATTTTATCATAGATCTATCTATGTACGTGATTATTTTGTAAGTTGCTAAAAATTGAAAATATGTATCTCTTTCCTTATATAATAATAAATGATTTTTTAAATTTAGATTTTTATTTGAACCTTTAATATTTGTTTTTATCACGTTGTACTCCATACATTTCTCCCATAGTTAATTTTTTGTGGTGTTTTGTAAACGAAATATATGTATGTGAAATAAATACACGAAATTTTTTTTTCACTTGATAAATTATTGATATATAAATTTTCGTCCTATGTGATGTACATGAAAGGATGTTAAAGCAATTAGTAATACAGGAAGTCAGAGATTGGAATCTTGTAGTAGTAGGAGTTAATACTGAGCCTATTTAATAATGAGTATGGATAACGACTGGATGGAAGTCACTAAATGAAGTTAGGTTAAAGGTATTATTACCGTTGCTCTGGAAGACTGAGAAAGTAGACAAGCGTGTCGACGTATTACGTCGACCTGCTCGAATAGTAATAATAACTTACCTCGTTAAGCCTCTATGAGGCGCTACGCAAGCAAGCAATTACTATAAAGGCAAGTTCTCTAAGCCAATGCTATTGCTTCATTACGTTCATGCCATATAACTAAATCTAATACTACGGATGATCAGTTGGAAACCGTTTACTCCTTGTTTACCAACCTTTTTATTTTGTATAGGTACATGACTTTAGTATTAAGAGTGTGGATAAATGCAGGCGCCTTCAGCAATTATTTAAAGATATGGGTCAATACAGTTGCAATATTTTACATGCAAGGAATAAATGTGTCAAGTAAATTTACATCTTTTTAGAAATAAATAAATTCCGAGATGTAGCGTGAAGTGACAAATATTGAAAATTTGTTGGATTTTAAATTATCTTTATATACAGTGAAAATAAAAGGAAATAAATAAGAAAATACATTTTTCATTTCGATTATATAGGTTTAAAATGATAAATGTAGCTTAAACTGCGAGGGAATTCTTACTGCAAGTGACAGGCGTATAAATAAGCACATTGAGATATTCATGCATCAATAAGTAAAACGTACAGTTAAAATATAGCAGGATTCCCGAAACCAGGACAAAGACGGCAACCAGCAGGACTAATATTAGAAGCAATATTGTCGGTTTGCACCAGGAAACCCAACAAGAGTTTCCAGATGACGTAGTCGATGGTGTTGCAACGCACCATCCGCAACTATCGGAATTCGGTGACGTTGTTTCATTTTGTCGTAATACACTAGTGCCACCTGTAGCATTTACAATAACACCTCGATATGCATTAGAACGTGGAATAAAACCATCCTCGTCATCTTCAGACCGTAAACCAGCGTCATGATATACGCCATAGGAAGCCACCATATTAGCAGCCGATTGTTGACAGTTATTATACCTCATTACAGGTTGAGGCTCAGATTTTGGTAAACATTTACAACAAATTGCTTCTTCCCGCACGTGCCAAGTATTCGTGTACGTTTGCGGCTGTTCAGATGACCTATAGTCATGACCATTCAAATAATTATGATTTGCACCATCAACCTTATAATTTATATTGTTCGTACTGACAACCATTGCTTTTTGACCGTTCATTCGAAATACACATTCGAAGGAAGACTCTAGATTTAAAAATCATTTAAAAATACATTTTCTACTAAAAATCAGAAAAAATCGGCAGTGATTTGGTATTTTCGAAATTTCGACAATATTAGAAAGTGCCTTCGTTTGGCAAACATTCAAATTAATTTTATTACTTTGACAAACCATCCATTGTAATTCTTTCTCGTTACCTGAAACAAAAGAAATCAACTATTAGTTTAATAATAAAAAATATTTTTTATATAACATAATTATTTTTATTAATATTATATATTACTAAATAAGTTACTATAAATCAATGTTGTTTTGTAATATCGGCAAAAATATGTATTTGAAACAAATTTATATTTTAGTCCTATATATATACATAAATTTATTTCATAATTAACTAACATCACTTGCCCAAAAACATGAATAAGACGTGTTTTGAAATCATTTCCTTTTCAAATCCCTATCTTATTTAAAATTGCCTTAAGATAGTTTTCTTATAGAAACTAAGTATTAAAATTTATTCACAGTATTTATGTGTGAAAAACCAGTATATAATTTAAAAAACCGGCGCCTCCACCAAAATGTCAAAATTTAGTTTTAAGTATTTAACAGCATAAAAACAGTTTCAGAATTCAATTATTTAATGATAATTTCCCACAATACATTGAATCATGTTGTCTTGAAGTTATGTAAGATCCAAAGTTCTGTGCATACCTAAGCACTTCGTACGAATCTTGCAACATGTAACATATGGAAACATGTAGGGTACAAGATATTTGCGTACAATTATAGTTACAAGTATACCCTAAACACGACATGTAATATCAGTGTCCTAGAGTCCTTACAAACGTGTCGTATCATCATCTGCACGAACAAATGAAATATATCACTGGATACACTTGACCCGGGATCTAAAATACCAAGATAACGTTTAAATTAATTATAAGACTTGTCTACTTCCATTTGTGCAATCTTCATTTCTACTTTTATACTGCTCTTAAATTAGTACCTATCATAATTTAGATTAAACAGACAGAATATTCGTAATTATGGTATAAATTCTGCAACGTTTATATTTCATTTTTTCCTCTCGTTTTCTTACACCCTCTTTCGAGCACTTCTTAAAACTTTATCTATCCGAAAAGTGTGACCATCAGCGTTTAATTCTCTTTGAAATATTTCCAACTACAACGAACCTCAAAGATACCAGAATTAGTATCAAGCAACACTTGGAATTTATCTCTTGCCGTTTATCACATACAATTTATTACCACTTTTTTAAATAGCGTACATAAATTATATGTTTTTATAAATAAAAATAAATTTTACAATTTTTAATTTTAATTAATTTCTAATTGTATGATTTGTTTAAGAATTTTTTAATTTAAATAATAAAAAAAAAATTTTTGCAAAAAATATACGTTTCAAAAACATTTTTTTTTGTTTTTATTCTCTATGCATTAATTATTTTTTCAATCAGTTGATTCTTTCAAATTTTCAGTTTTAATCCAATCTATCCATCACCAAATCGAAATTCAAATCTAAATTAGAAATGAAATCGTCAAAAGAACATTCATCGAAAAATTTGTGTTAGATTTAATAGTCAAAATCAATACTTAAACACATCAAAATCTTCACAAAACAAAAACGTAAATTAAATGGAGAAAATCTAAAACCTAATTAATTTAAAATTTGTAAACAAATCAATTCCTTTCTTTTATAGGTGCAGAAGACAAAGAATTCATGCAGCAGATTGTTTTAAAAATGTAATTAGTTTTATTAAATTAATAATTATTGATTATGTGGCAAGTTGTCGTAAGTTACTATAAAATACATTATACATTATGAATTTTTTTTTTAATAAATGTAAACAAAACTTTTTATTAACATTCGTTGTAAAAACGACTATCTATATAATGATGATAAGATGACAAAAACATATGATTTAGAAAAAATATGAAATATCCAGAAATGTTGCACTAAGATAGATGCTTCACCTCATTAAGATCGCTCTTTCATTAAGTTGTCTCTCTAGTATATGACGTTATAGTAAGGGAGCATCAGGCTCAAGTGAACCACATCAAGAAAGTTCATTGATCACCCTTCGTAATATCTTTATTCAAAAGAAAATAATATGCATAATAACGGAAAATTAAATTTCGGGATGGGATATTTATTTGAAATATATATTGAACCAATTACAAATGAATTCCAATTAGAGTTTCCAAACAAATTAATTTAGTAGATGTTCGAACAAATCTCTTTAAATTAACCTATTTCTTAAATCCATAAAACTTTTCTTATTTAATATTCAAAAATAGATAATTGATAATTGACTAGATGGGAATTCAAACATACCTTACTTTTCTTTAGTTTGTTACGCAACAATTTTTACGAATTGATTTTTTCTATTTATACAGCATTGTATATAACCGTTTGTTCTGATTTATATCGTACTTTTTCGTGTTTTTGTGTTTGTATCTTGTATTTTTCCATTACCTTGTTATAATTGACTTTATTTTTCATTTCACGTTCATTCAATATTATTTTTAAATCATCAAAGATGAAATGTTTTCACGCTTGATGTAAGTTTATTCAAATTTATTATTTTTAATTTATTTGATTTTATTTCAAAATGGAATGTTTTTAATAAAACAAAGAATAAATATGAAGCTGGATAAATGAAAACCAGGAACTGTAAACTACGTTTTTAATTCCGTTTAATAAAATCTAACCGAGTCACTAAATTTTGTTAATGAATATTCTTCATTCCAATTCATTTTCATCCTTTGTCAAGGCATATGCAATTTAATATTATGCATCAAATTTGTAAATAATGCTTTTTAATTATACTACCCCCGTAATTTATATCAAATTTTTTTTTCTTAAATAGACACAAACCTAGAAAGATGATACTTATTTGTTTTTTTCTGAAGAAAAATTTGTTTATCGTCATTTATTTGTAGCAATTATGGAGAAAACAGGAGCTTTCAAGTAAATATAATGCTAATGCATTTTTCTGGCATTTTTCAAAAATTAAATTAAAAAAGTCACCATTTAACGATTAATTCATTAAAATAAAATAAATATTTTTAACAAACAAAAAATTAAATGTATTATTTCAATTTGTTGATAATAAATTTTTAAATCATGTATTTAATATTTTAATAAATGGAAATTTTATTCTGTAAAATCAATAAAGGTTTCCTTTTATGTCGGTATATTGCTCATAATGAAAGCGTTTTGCATATTTCCTTAAATTATTAAATACGTTTAATATTTAGTAAATGCAGAGTGAAAAATTCCATGCATTCTTATTTAGGTAAGTAAATAGCTACAAGCAAAAACAAAGGAAAACATATACGGATGAAAATTTAGCGGCGGCCAGGAACACCGGGCTGTAAGGTAAAGCAAGGACAGGCGAAAAATACAGAGATAAATGGTCCATGACAGAGAACAAGATTGATGGATACGCGGTATAGCACCATAGCGACTAGGACGGTGAATGGTTGCCACCAGACGGCGCCACTATAGCTACATGTGTCGATTTCGAAATACATGGGCATTGTAGAAATTCAATACTTATCGTATTCGCGCATAGACTTTAACAACCTACTTTACTTACCCCTTTTGTTTTGTATGACAGAGAGAGAAAAAAAAATCAAGATACGTGATTTCTTAGAAGACATTTATTTTCCTTATCTTTCCTTTTAGGAAAGAAAAAAGTAATGAAATAACTACATCAATAAGAAGATTTATGCCTTTGGGGTACTAAACCCCATTTTTAATATTTTTCACATCGATTTCCTTTTATATTATTGTAATTTTACGTATCCATAAATACACATATAAAAATTTTATGTGCAATTTTCGTATAAAAGTACCGTTAATAAAACTCTAATTGGATGTTTTAGTTTTCTAATATTTCTAAATTCAAACACAATTATGTAATTGATGATTTACCAGAAAAGATCATTTAGTTGCCCATAAGAACAATTTGTTTAAAAATGTAACGTATTAAAAAACATATTAGGATAAAAGTACATGATACAACGCAATTTAATATCTAAGCAAATGCGTAGTATCCATTCAAAGAAATGAAATTCTTAAAAACCTCCTATATACACCTAAAACTTTTATAAGGTCGTATATCATCTTACAAAGTGTATAGTAAATGTCTGTAAATAAAAAAAAGTAAAAAACCATGTAACATGAAATTTCTAACCTAAACAAATACAAAGGAATTTATTAAACTGGTCCAAAATCCAAAGGATTGCAATAAAACACAAACTTAAGCTTTATCTGTTAACACGGCAAAAAATATTTGCTTTCGTTCGTTTAATAGAATCTTTACATCTCACAATTTTCAATTAACGAAATAATCGCATTTCAAAAGGCACTATTCATTAAATGCATCTTAAAATCATTTCTAATAAATTTACATTACATTTCATGCAAGGTTATATTACCTTTAATGTTTGCATAATTTTAACACAGAAACATTATTGATTTTTCTTTATATAACATACTTTTTACGTTTTATTATAATATGGAAAAAAATTAATTTTATATTAAAATATGTTTGAACACATACACAAAAAAAAACATAATTTATCCAAATTGAAAAATTGCTTATTTTGTCAATTTTACATAAGCTTTTAAGAACAAAAATAAAATATAATAATTATAATATAATTTATATTTTCCAATATTTTTTGAAACTCTTAACAAACTTTATGTAATTGAAATGTGAAAGCCACCTTCACTAATTGAAACTTATTTATTGATTCAATTCCATAAAATTCCAATTAAAGCTCGAAGGACCAAGTGAAGAAATGCAACAGCTTCATTACTGAAATTTGAAATTAATATATTTTACGTAAAATATATTGTTTTTATAGCAGCATATGATGAGCATAAGCTTTAAAAGAGACGTTAACCCTACGAAGTAGGATATTGGAAAATGTCTAAAATCGAAATCACAGAAATCTGCTATGCCGACGACTTGGCCATTGTGGCCAAAAAACTTGAAGATATTTAAGAGTGTATTAGAAAAATGAAACGTGAAACGTGTCCAAGAAGGACATGGCTGGAGGAAATGAGGAAAGCAGTAGAGAGATAAAGAACTTGGGAGGAAGCCAAGAAGATGGAGAGAAATATGGAGACCCAACACAGCCAATTCAACTACCTTAAAGCCTTACAAGGGTAGATAGATGGGATTAAATAAGTAAGCAAGTAAATCCCGATGTTTACATAGCTCCTTTGACCGTCTCAGTAGAAATTCAAAGATATTATTTTTGTGTTCACTATTTTTTTGTTCTTGTTTTTATTTTTAAAATGAAACATTTATTATTAATTGTTATAAAATGTTAAATGGAATTTTTTTATGTGTCGTGTAAATAGGTACCGTCTTGTTGATTTAATTGCTTCAGTGGTTAATGATTGGACAAAGGGTAGAGTCTATGACAATGCATTTGTTAAAAGCCACCTACACCAATTGATTCCCTTTGATGTTAACGTGATTGAATAATCAGTTTTCACACTTTTCCTACGTAGTCCAATTAAGCGCATTGTACGAAACAAAATGATTTAAATTGAAACATGCAAGCGTAAATACATAAATATAACTTTAGCATCAATTCTAACAATTTGTGCTTGAAAACCATTTCCCAATATAATCTAAAGCACGCTCTATTTGCATATGTAATACGGAATAAAGCTTCTTTATTGGCGTGCAATTTGTATAATTTAGTGTGATTAACAAATCAAATATATGATTTCGACAAATTAATACAAGAATTAAAATTGAGTTATTATGAAACTTGAAATGAAAAAATTTTGTATTTATTGTATATTTGAATGAATGTATAATTAAAATGAGGGTAAGTGAACGTTTTGTGTTGATGTTAAAATAATTTCACGTTGTGATTAAAAACAACTGAATAAATGGAGCGGTGAAGTAATAAGTAAATTATATGAAGTGTTTATAAACGTACGGAAATGGAAACAAGTGTAAGGTGTGAGGTAAAACATTTTTATGCAAGTTGGAATGGGTATAACAAAACAAACTTGAAAGTAATTTATAACAAAGGTTAACATACGTGATTAGGAAACAGGCTGTGTTCAGTAATACGAAAGGTTAATAACAAAGTGGTTGTGGTGCAACCTTTCTATGACCTAGCAAGATAAGGTCTGTGCTTTTGTACGTTGTTTTCCCACCGCCGACGACGATCCCCCTATACGAGCTTATTCTCATTTTATATAGCTTCACCTTATCTTAAACATTGCCTCTGTACATGCTGTGTCATGCAAAGTTATACTTTTCAAATTTGTACCTATTTCACATCTATTATATGCAGAATCTCAAATACCTGCTTTGAATTTTTACGAGAAAATCATATAAGTGTTTTTTCACGCACCGAATCTACGAAATAAATATTATTTATTACTAAATTATATTAAAGTGTAAAAACGGATATGTTGCTCAAGCATACATTTCGTTGTAAGATGATTTGATCTGTTTGCGCACAATTTATCAAAATATTGTTTGTGTACAGAATATACATCAAGCTCATGACTAGAGGGGTAGACATCTTAGTTGGATTAGTAACGAGCGAAATTGTATCATAACAGCAAACATTTTTAAAACGTCTTTTCTTATTTAACTAATAAATTTATTAAAATTATTTTCCCTTTACTCGTATACCTGGTTATACATCGTATCAAAATCGAGCTTTCATCTTCTTATTTACACTTCACGATAGTGTATAAGAGCTTTGAGTCCATTAAAATCCGTTGTAATATTATGACACGCGAACGTAAAAAATCATTTAACACAACTATTTGCGCCCGTTTATACAAATTGCGCCCGTTTATACAAATCCAAATAAAAAAATTGAAACTCGACAACTTCAATTTTTTTGTAATTTTTCCCCGGCTAATATATGAAAAAGCGTGAATCAACCATAAATATTTTAATATATGCAAATAATATATAAAATATTCTTTTCATACCAGTAAGTACAATTATTTTTAAAGCACTTAAAAATGTTTCATAATTACAATACATTTTTAAAACGTTGAATAAAAATATTTCAAAAAAAAAAAAATAATAATAAAGCAGAAAATAATTGATTTTTAATTCTTGTTGATTTCCACTTTTTTGATAAAACGACGGATCAGAACAAACCCAATTTTACTGAAAGAATATTCATTTTATTGTCGAGGAAATTGTTTTCTCAAAATCATGAAAAACGCAAAAGTATTGTTCTGTTACTTCATGCATTTTGCTTTAAAAAAAATGAGTAAGAAACTCAATAAATATGCGGAAGAATAAAAAATTTTGTTTTGTGGAAGAAGAATAAAACGAACTCAAATCATTTCAACTGGAAATTGTCTACTATTGATTGTTCCTTTTGTTGAAAACAAATTACAAATTAAAATTAAATTTTGGCTCAATTTCATCGGAATTGAATGTAAGTGGTGGTTTCGAAGATTTTCTCTTCAGTTTTCAACCTATAACGGTGTCACTTAATTTCCAATCGAATTAAGTCCATCTAAAACGAATTAAACTCATCCCCAAATGATAATTTTAATAAAAGTCCGTAAAAACGGCCGTTCTATTTTTACTGAAATATAAATAAATTATTTTTTTAAAAGTTGCTCGATTAAGCATAATTATTGAATAAATAAAATTAAATTAAGAAAATGATTAAATAAAATAATATAAACAAATAATAGTTGAAACATTTACTTAAATGAAAGCTCAAGATTAAGTACAGTTTCTTTTTAAAGTTTTGAAAATATATAGAGAATCAATAAATAATGAAATATTTGAACTGGTGAGGATTTTAATAACCATAGAAATTAGACTTTTTTGATTTAAGCAAACACATTTTTAATTATCCATAAATTGATTAAGAAATTAAATATTGGAATACTTGAACAAACTTAAAATTTATGTTTCGTTATCTAATCATCGTTAAACCAACAAGCACTGTTTGTATTATGTAAACTTTTATTTAAATTGTTAATTTAAAAGTTAGTTAATTCAGTAAATTGTAAAAAGAACGGAAAAACTTGGGAGATCTTTGAAGTTGCCCCTATCCATATTTAATTGATTAAGTTTTCTTTATAAATATGTATGAATGAAAAAAAAATTATTGTGGGAAGTTTTGAGATATTAAAAAGTCTCAAATTAAATGACATGTTAGAGGATAAAATAAAATGAGTTGGAAAAAATTAGAAAACTTTTCATTTTAGTGCAGCCAATTCATGTTATATAGCGGAAAGGGGTTTAAAACAACGCTACTACGATGAAACGTTACACTTATTATAATAATTTACAGCTTCTTTAGTTACGGTGGCTCAGTGTTTTTTCAAACAAAAGTTTCCGACGACAAGTTTTTGTTTTCGCTCACTTTAGTTTTTCGTAGTAATGGATTAAGGTTATTGTGTGACCGTAAGCTTTAAACACCAATGGTGGTGAAATAAACATTACTGAAGCCACATTGTATGAAGCTTTTTGTTTTTCATACAACATTGTAACTTACGCTGCTCATAAAAACCAACCGTGTGGTCAGGTATGCACTGAATATACATACCCTTTTTCCCAACCAATCAATATTACTTAATCAAAAGCTTTTAAAAAAACGAAAAACACGTTTACGGTTTTATTGACCATAACTCATTATTACGTTATTTTCTGTATAAAACATATTTTCGTAAAATCGACAAGATTCACATATTCTATTTTTTCTGAAACAAATTTATAACGAAAAAAAAATAATGATAATTTGTATTTTCCAAATAATTTTAAACAATGAAGATGTGTGAATGTTTGTAGTTTTCAGTTTTCATGTAAAATATTGCTCACAAGTGACGAATATGTAGAATTTTACACACGAACTACCTAACTATAAAAAGATATAGAATCTTTTTATAGCGAAGAAAATGAAAATTTTAATTTAAAAATAAATGTGTAGAACAAAAAGGCGATCATATACGCCAATCGAGCTGAAAAATAATCTAATTCATAGTTGCGATAAACAAAACCCCGTTGATATAAAATGGTTTATAAAATGTCAGATGTTTCATCCAAGAAATATTCTCTCAGATAAGCAAAATCTGTAAATTCTACACGTTCCTCCTTAAAATAAAAATAAACTTTTTGGTTACGGGACTTCCATAAATTATATAATGTTATATAACACCTAAAACTGGGTTTTCATTGCAAAGTCGATTGCATTATCTTATGAGATTTTTACGGATTTGTTCAACTTACAACTTATTGTTGAATTTTGTTTGTTGAAATTATTTTATACAAAAATCAATTTTATTATATAGAAATATAAAAATTACAAAATTTATATTAAAAATATGATTAATGTCAAATTTTGGGTTGTAATTACTTGAAATAAATATAATTATAAATACGAAGAAAAAAATCAATGTAAAAACAAAAATTATATAATTTATGGAAAAACCCATATAGTTTTTTTAAAATAATTTCATAAATATTCGTTTTCTTTACAAACTTGCATATTAAATACCAAAGAACATACTCATGTGTCTAAGAAAAACACTGAATGGAAAAAAGTGAAAAATCAGAATTTCGATGAATTTAATTAATTAAAATTAAACAGTTTCAAAGAAATGAAGATAAGAGAATAAAACAAATATACATTAGACTAAAGAGCATGAAAGCAAACAAGGAATTATATATTAATTTAACAAAAAAATTGGAATAAATATAAAGAAGAAAATTCTCGTCCAGATTTCATCATCTTGATTTTCAGAAACACGTTCGCAGTATCCATGCATTTTGAACGGATGATTTGAACAAAGCATAGCTTCGAATACTTATCTATGAACTTTGCACATCATTTTATTCCTTAAAAAGGGCAACAGTTCTTTAGATACTATTTGACATTCTACGTACGCTATACAGCTTGAAAATTCAGCATCATTATTTATGTTTACGGAGACATTTTTACATTGTGAATATTGTATCAAAGGATGTTCTCTTTATATCTACATGTATAACATGAAACTACAAAGTAGTTTTAAATTCCCAAATCCCTTCGTTATATATTTGTGTAAGTATATATACAGGATCATTCTGAAATTTGTCCCACTGTTTTTGATAACTGACCACAGACCAACCCCAAATATGCAAAAACCAAGGTCCTATGTTGAAGGGTGTATAAGAAAAAAAAATATTTTAGTTTTGTGTAAAATATAAAAATATTTTCATATTGAAATGGACACAGGGCCGTACTTAGAACTGATGCCCATACAAAAAACATTTTTCAAAATTTTTAAATTTAAAATGAAGATAGGACCGGCGTGTTTGCGGATTTCGGGTTGAGTTAAGGTCAGCTATAACCTGTTGAAATAGTGGGATATATTTCAGACTGCCAGCCAAGTTAATAAAGTTAATTGGAAATGTTATTTAGGTCTGGTTTTTGTAATTTGGTGCTGAGGTGATATATATCTGCCTATTGATGTTGTACTTTGAATTTAAATACCTAACAGTTAACAATTCGGACGAACTTGGAATGGATTTAATTAACACAATTATCTAGTACATTTAATGGGCTGATAAACATTTCAATGTGAAGCAAGTGAAATGAATTAACATTGTTGCGTTGCGGAAAAAAAAACATAATGTAGAAACGTTGTTTCAGTAATTCGACAGAGCGCTTGCCACTAATACAATTACCTGCAGCAGGATGGGTGGGGCACAGCAGGAGAGCCAGGTTCAGCAGGACGACATACACGTGTGTATGACACAGCCCATTACAGTATTAACGGATAGGGTTCAGTTTTCAATCATAAATAAACACTCACTTGATCTGGATATCCATTCGTTTATTTCAAGTAAATACCTCATGACAAAAACTCATCAAAATCTATTTTGATTACGAAAACAATTTTGTTATTGACAGATTGAATCACAAAATTTAAATTCAATTTAATACATATTTTCTTTCTCATAAAATACATAAATCAGAAAATAACTTACAGATTTAAACAATATAAACGCTTTTTTACCAACGCCTCAATATAATTGTTTTATACAAAATCATATTAGAAAAAATGAGGGAAAACGTGCAGAAAGAGAAACCAATATAAGGTGGAAAAGTATGGAAATGTTGATTGTAGGAAAAAAACTTGCAGGAAATAAAAACAAAGGAAACTTTAAAAATCGAAATATCTTAGCATTTCATGTAATCTTCATAATGAAAAAAAGGATGCAAGTTTTTTCAGCAATCGACCAAAATCTTATAAAATTCCTTGCAAAAGAAATAAAATAACGATTTTTGATGAAAAATATTCACAATTTGGCAAAACGAACACACATATACATAATTTTGTAGGAAATCCATAAGTCAAACTTTGAAGTGGAAATTTTTCGTCAAATGGTTAGGAGAAAAAGTAATGTTATATCATTTTAATGATATTTATTTATTTTATCATATTTAAAGTTAAACTTTTTTTTATTAAAGAAACTCCATGACGTCTGGATTCTAGATTTCAAGGAACCCCATGACGTTTTGTAAAAAAGAATAAAAATATCGGTACTACACGCCATGTTATCATTAATTTTGTAAGAAATCCAGAAATCAATAATATGGAAAAATCAACATTACTATCCATAATGATTGGTTTTTATCGATTGAAACGAATATTTTAAATATTTATTTCCGATTTATGCTCCCTCTTCGTAATACATATAAAGATGACAAACATATTTTGTTGTTCAAAATTTCATCGCAACATATATATTTTTTAAATGTTTCTGAATTAAAGACATGTAGTGAATATGAAATAAGAAGTTGAAGACTTCACTACCATCCGCTAGAGACCTGTCAACCACATCTCACATTGTCCTTGCTACCACTCCCTCTCGTCCCGCCCACTGTCACAGCAGAGAATCTGATGCTACTTTCCGATTTCAAACTATCTTACTCATCTTTATCAAGCAATTTCGCCAAAGAAAACATTTGTTTATCGTAATTGCTCACGTTGGTAAACGGATCGATAAATGATATCTTAGATAATATATATTTCGTTTTCAAGACAAAACAAAAGATAAACTTCCGTGTAAAAACGAATACAATTTTTTTAATAACCAATTTGTTCAAACAAGGGATCAGCAACAAACATGTGGTTGATCTTGTGCGTGATATCTTAACAAATATACACGACATACTTAAATCGATACTTATCACGCTATACAAGTCTATATATGAAAATCATACATTTTAGTTACGAATTTAATAATACAAATTACACTGTGACATGTTACATGTTTTACATTATTTTTATTTACATAATTTAATAGATTTTTTTCCTTAAAAAAAAAATAAAATGTAAATCAAATAAATAAAATCACGTTGAATTCTAAAATTTGCAATTACTTATTTTAAATATTTTTGAATTTATATTTGAATATAATTATAATAATCTATTTTTCGCTGAAATAGAAAAGATAATAATTTTGTTGATTTAATTAAATTTAAAAAATCACTGGTCTTGCTCCGGTAGACCAAGCCAACGCGGTTCTAAAAATGCATGACTATCAGTTAGTAGTATCAACGATATTGTGAATTAAATATAAAAATAATATAACGGTCTGAAAGTTTTAGTTTTTTAGTTAGTTTTTTAGTTTTAGTCATTTAATTAGTTAATTTTCATTTTATCCACAAGAATTAAATTTAATTTGAAGTTAAACAAATATTAATTTCATATTACATTCATCGATATATACCTACACAATTGAATGAATACACATTTTTTAAATATAACGAAATTTGTGAGCTTTTCCTGAAACGAAATATCCTATTTACGGTAATAATTAATTAGTATCTAATTAATATTTAATAATGTGGCGCATACTTAAAATGAACAAAAAAACTTTCAACTATGATCAAGTATAAGTTTACATTTAAATTATCTCGAAGTTTCTGAAAACTTCTGAAATAGAACTTGCAACCTAAGAAGGAAACTACGAAATTACGAACAAATTATTTTTACCCAACATTCTCCTTAATTATAAATTTATGTCTTTTACACTCAATAAACTAAAATAATTTATAATTTTATATAAAGAATACCACAGGAAATTATTGTTAAGTTTAAATCACAACTAAATTTACAATATAAATATATATAAAATTTGACAAAAACCTAAAAATTATGTTTATTTAAATCGCAAACGTATTTAAATAAAATGAATATTTATATTGAAGGAAAAATATATGTATCAATGGTACGTAATAAAATTGAGTTAACTCAATATGTTCTGTCAGAATTTCCTGTTAACATAATAAAAATATCAATATTGTTTATTTCAATTGGAAATTGATATATTTAGATATTTATATGTAAATTAATGTCGAAATCATTGTATTTTGATGCTATAAAATCAATTCAATGTGTTATCAAAACATCATAAACCATAACCTTTAAAAAAATAATAATAAATAAATATATAAAATAAAATAATTTAAAATATAATTTTTATAATTCATATTTAAATATAAATTTATTTCCAGTTGAATATGTTTCCAGCAATTAATTATTCAATGCAACATAAATTTCCTTTACTATTCAATAAATTTCAAATTAAAAGTTCCTTAAATTTTTTTACAAAACTTTCTGTATTATCCACGCAATCTGTATTATTAAAGCAAATTAGATATAAATGGCATACTTTAGTTTCTGAAGAGGATAATTTTAAATTATAATCTTAATAAATCGTTTTAAATCACTTAAAGCTCTTTAAAATTTTGTAATATAATTCTGCATTTCATCATCAAAATCGTATACAAAATTAATTTAAATATATTAATTTAGCTTCGCTGATAATTTTTGTTTTTAACTTTAAGTTAACAGAAAACTTTTATTTTTATTACGTGTTCCGTCTAAGATATTGTCTTCTAAATACACTAAAAGCTTCGGAATTCTGTAATTCCTGAGTTACTTTAGATGATTAAATGATTTAACAATTGATTTTAACAAATTTCTAAAAATGAAATTCAACTTTCTGAATTTTTGCAATATTTGCTAACATTTGTATTAAATTTATTTTATTGGGTCATGTTTTTATTAATTTAATTAAAATATTATGAAGAAACTAAAAGTAACAGAAAACATGAAATATTTTAAATATACACAATTTACATCTTGAACGCGACTGTTTTAAACAATAATAATTTTTTAAAATTTTCATTGTACATTATTGACCATTAAATTACAATAAAATTTTTTGTTTGTCATTTTAAATTGAATTTCGAGACGTTAATTCGTTTACGTTTTATCAATAACAATTTGTTTATGAATAAAAGCTCCAGTAAATTATTTATTTTATAAAGTAAATTTAATCAAACCTTTTTATAATATAAATCAATTTAAAGTTTTGTGTATTTTTAAATTTTATTGTATTTGTTGTTCTGGTTGAACTATTGTGTGCATGAGTTATTCAATGCAGAAAACTGAAAATATATTTTAAAATTTTTATTCGTATATATACATAGACATAAACATGTCAGATGCTAATTCTAATTTGTAAGTCTTGGTGACAAATAGAACTGCAACATACCAATAAAGCTCAAGCTTTGATATAAAATGTAGGATTTATACATGAATATTTCGAAAAAGGAAATGATAAAATGTGCACGGATTTTCAGTGCATATATCAATTAGTTCCAATAATAAATTGTTTGTATGTATTAAGATAATAAATCAAAATTGCATATCGAATAATTAAATATGTGCACCTACCTGTTACAGTAAAATTTAATTAATTAATTTTTAATTTTTAAATTAAACACTTTATATCATTTATTTGCAAATTTTAAATTGAATTAGTATTTCAATTTATATATGTGTTATATTTTGTATATTTCGATACAAAAGTTTATTAATATTGTATTAGAAATTAAATTTTTATAACTATACACTTATTAAATGTTTCTGAACACGTGCTTAGTACGGTAAAGCTTTGTGTGCAGCGGGTTGCATGCTTACGCTTAGAAAGCTCACGATAAACTGGCGCTGTTGTCAGAAAGCAACAGCAGTGGGGACTCCGCCTTCAACTGCTAGACCCAGGTCACTATGACACATATCATGTGAGAAAATTTCTTTGTCTACATTGTTAAATATAAACTCAGCATCAACTATTGTTAATTATCATTCAACATCCTGTAGCATCTACTATCACGTTGTTAAACGAGCTTTTATTTGTTGTTAGGAACAACAACACATCTTATCAATACTAATTAACACAAATGTTACAAACAACACATCTATTTAAACTAACAAACCATTTACTCAAACAATTTAAACACTAATTTAAATTTACTATGCGCAAACTACCAGTGGTACTAAATTAAGTTTCTTGTTACATCTCGAAATCGAATTCCTTCGGCCTAGTTTCTATTCCTCTTGTACAATTGAAAATACCTTCTGTATCAGAATCTACTTCAAATTCATTAAAACCAAAAATATGTACAAGTTCCTTTCATATTTAAACTAATTTAAATTCATTTCACGTAACGAAGTTGTAAAACAATTTAATTTGTCATAAAATAATATTATATTATAAAATGTTCTCAGAAATTTCACATTTAATTTATTCTATAAATTTTAAAACTAATAAAATTTAAAAAAATATTTGTAATAAGTAAAATATTTAATGACAGTAAAGGCGTTTACAGTCGCATTTGTATTGCTTTTATTATTATTATATTAATATTATTTTTATGGTTGCATTGCTCTTTTATCGTATGTTTGCACATACGATAAAATTCTATAAACTGTAATATAAAAATAACAATTATAATTCGAAATTAAATTCATCCGACGTAGTTTCTTTTCTCTGCAATTGAAAATGTATCAGAATCTTAAAGTGGATTCACCGAAACGAAAAATTAATTATGTTCCTTTAAGTTAATTATGTTCCTTTCCTTTCATGTTTGAAGAATTTAAATATATTTTACATTACAAAAGTAAATAAAAACTCGCAGTACGAAAATATTAAAAACTTTAACCTTTAAATTAAGTAAAAAAAGCTGAAATTAAAGCGGTAATTATTTACAGGATTTGTAAATTCACACTGAACGTGTAAATCAAAACAAAATCAAAACAATTTTTTATAAAATTAATTCTTATGAGCTGCGAAAATTTTAAATCCAATCTTATTTGTTGTATGATTTTTCAATGTAATTAGTTATTTGAAGCTTTTGAAGCTTCATACTTTATGAAATATTTTCATAAATTGAAAGCTGTTCTAGTATTTATATTGAAACACACGCAAAATCTATTCGGTTTATTGATTCATTTTCTATACCAGTTTCATATTTTCAAAGAAGAAAATCTATAGCTCAAAGTGAATACAAACTAATGACTTTAAATCCCAAACGTTGACTGCATAAAAAGGTTATATTTGAATGTTTATATAAATTTATCACAGTAAAGCATTTTACACCGAAGCTTTAAGAAAAAATTACAAACTTCTGGGAATTTAAAGCTTTTATAATTATAATACATAACATATTTCCGGAAATTATTTTGTTATAATTAATTATGTTAAATAAAGAACGATGTTTCATTGTGTGATTAATCCGAAAACTTTTATATGAACCAAGTGTTTATGTTCCATTAATATTTTCAAAAGTTGAAATCGTCTGAATTCATTAAATATTTATTTTTCATAAAAAATATATCTTTAAATTTAAAATAATATATTTACATTTATGCATTAAGTAGATAAATTGGCAATGCTAATTTTTGCATTCAACAAATAGTAATTTAAAGTTTGTTTAACACAAAAATCTATTAAAAAGTTTATACAAGTTGTTGAATAAATGATTACGAAACCTGGAGGGTAGAAAAATTATCTAAAACATGAAGAATATAACATTTTCTAGACGGAACTGCCGCCAGTTATTTTAGATGTTTGAATGGTTTCTTTGCGATTTTTATATTATACAAATGTTGAACTAGAAATGTTGAAAAATTATATTAAAAAAGATTGTTTTAATATCAAAGTTCCGCCATCCCGTCTCTTAAAAATACAGTCTTCAATTATATTTGAAATTTCATTTCAAGACTTTTATTAGGATAAAACTGGGTTAACTTTTTTAAAAAGCATTTTAAAATCGTCTTGAGTCATCTTTAAGTGAACTTACATAAAACATATGTTCGTTTGAAATAACATTTCTTGTATTTTATCAGTTTTATCACATATACTCGAAACTAAATTATTATATAATTGTTTCGAACTTTTAGCTTAAACTATAATTACGATAATCTGTTGTATCGTACGGTAACTTCTGAATGATATCCGTGACTTTGAATGTCTTGCATATTGAAAATATTAACTACGTTATTGACCTTAGATATGCTAAAGCAACGCAATTAAACTTATTTTTTTTTTAACATCTAATTTAATTACATTTTCTTTAATTATAACATTATAAGTTTTTAATTTATAGTTTTAAAATTATAAAATATTCGTTTATATAAATTGTACATCGTGTAAAATTGAGATGATTTTGAATATAAGACACGTACTGAACAGATGTAACTTTAGTCGTCCGACATGAGGGCAGTCAGTCATAAAACCGTGAGGTATACCTTTGAATCATAAGATGGTGCGAAACTGTGACGTCTCCACTTTCTTTATGAATAAATGTAAGACATCGATACTGGAAGCGCAGATACATTTCAGATTGGACGTTTTTTACACAACAGTAAGTTGGTCTTTACTGCATAAAATTGTAATGGTATTCCCAAACATATGGAATGTTAATATCATAAAATCACGAGAGAAAATCTTGTACAACACGCATAGTCGTTATAAATTTTATTGCTAGACAATTGTTACCAACATGAACAATGTGTTTTTTACTGCTCTTGCTACTATGCGACGCGCTTTAAATTCAATTTATTACAAAATTTAAACGTTGATTCATTAAAAATTCATTGCATTCTTCGAAATTTCTTATTTTATTTTTTAATTCGGTTATAAAATTGTATATAGGAAATAATTTATTAATTATAACCATAATTTACAATTACATTTTTACAAACATATTTCATACAGAACTAGCAAACAAAGTATATTAGTTTATTATGCAATTAGTGCATGAATATTTCTTAAAAAAGTGACCATTATAATTATCAAAAAATTGCTTTTACATGTAGATTTATAATTTTGCAAAACAAATTATGAACATCGTGTATGTTTGAATACAGAAACAAAAAGAAAAATATTCAAATTGAAACAACAAAATATGAAATATAAAAAATTCAATGTATTAAGAATTGGAAAATTTTCCAAACCCAACTTAATATACTGCAATAAAATCGAACAATTATATATATTAGAAAAAAAGTTCACAAAACATTTTTCAAACAATCTGCAACGTTCGAGGGAATTTATAGGTGCAAATACTGAACCGTCACTTTTGCGGGTTATGTCAACGTCATTTGTCTGTCAAAACGAAAGTAATAAGTAGTTAAAATGCACAACAATACTTGTTGTGTTACAGTTATTATACTTGAGTTATGTTGAAAAAATTAATGAAATATTGTACTTTGCACATATGGTAAACGTAAAATTTTAATTTACATAACAAAAGCTATTGTTTTCGTTGTTTCAAGTAACAATAGATTAAAAGATTAAACAAACTAATGAAATAAATACATAAAGAACATTTTTGTTTTTTAGAAATACTTGTATTTTATTTTAAGTTTTTATAGAATATATAGAATCGATAATTAGATCGTTAATTTTTCACGTTTGGATAATTTATCATAAATTCGTCTTTTCATATTCCGCGTTACGTTCCTCTTTTTTTTTATCGAAATGTACGTGGTGGGAAAAATATATATATATTTGGTGAGCGCCGTTGGGGTTCTAAATAAGGTTTAGTATTGTCGGTTGTAGCAAAGTGTAGAAAGTTGGGAATTCGGTACTTGTCCAGAAATCATACATCATACTGACAGAATCGTCGCCATTTATTCATGTCCATATAATGCATGTTATACATCCACGCCTGTTTCTTTTAGCACGTCATCAATCCAAATATCTTGTGACCAAAAGCGTTCTCATCATAAATTCCCACCAATCGTTCATTCATTATTCATTCTTTCCACACTACGTCGAAATTTGCCACCAGGGTGTTTAATAATTATGTATTAATCCAACATTTGAAAACCACAGTCCCATTTTCATTAAATTTAATTATTTATTTCCAGTTCGTTTCAAACGAATTTTTCAACTCGTCAGATAATATTTCTTTATGCAATTTGAAGCTTCTTTAACTGTAAAACTAAAATAGAAGTATTTATGTATTCAGTTCACCTAACACTCACATAAACATGCAAAACATTTTTACATAAAATGAAAACCGTTGCAAATCATTTTCTGCTTTTTTAATAAAAAAATGTTTTTTTAAACTTATTTCATTTCCCACGTAAACCCATAGAAAATTCAAACTATAATAACTTACAAGCACTAATTATAAAATAATTAATAAATTATTTTCATACATTACGTTATTGTATTTTCATTAATTATAACACGCATCTTAATGTTTACGGTTCACTAAATTTAATTAAAAACTTTTTATAGAACATAAATTGTTTTAATTCCCAAAATTTTCTTTATTAATTATACATTTTTGTAATGAATAAAGAGAATAATTTTAACTGATGAAATGAGATAAAATTTCAAATCCAGCACGTGAAATACATGTATTTTTAAGTTTTTATAGAATATATAGAATTCTTTTTTAATATAAAAAATGAATTTAATTGCGAAAAACTCATTTAGATTTTGTTCACTTTTCATGAAAGATAATATTTAATATGGACGACGAATAAAATAGATAAAGCGCATGCAAGAGATCAAAGCTTTTCAGTTGATTTTTCTCTGATAAAGGAGGTAATCTTGTATGTGAATATATTATGGGGTTTATGTCGATATTCCTCCGCATACTCCGTTCGAGCCTAACAGTTACTACAAAAGCTAATAGAGCAACGGAATAATATGTAATGAACTATGATTTCGCATGTTCAATCTGCATGACTGAGACAGATAACAAAATGCTGTTTCAGGACTTTCTATTATCTTGAACAAACAGGCAAACACATGTGCACCAAAATGTCCAAATAATTATAATTATAAAGACGAAATAAAGATTTAATTTTTAATTCATACAAAATTTAAGACAAGTTAATTTAAAAATTTTGTATAAAAAATTTATTTTATTATTTATTATTTTTTTCGAATATTATGAATTAATATAAGTTTTGGAGCGATAGACCACTAAACGTCGAAATTTAACTAATAAAAACTTAAATTAAACTCATGGCAACATAGAATACATTTTTAATTTATTTCAACCCTTTTAAACTATGCTAAATCAAAAAAAAAATTGCCTGTAAATTTCTAATAAATCAATAATAATTACGCAATTATTTTATTAAATTTCTTTAATAATTATTAAAGTATTAAAGACTTAAGTCTAATTAAACCGTAACTGGATGTTAACAATTACACTCAAGTTTTTTCTTCCAACAAAAATGTCTCATCTTGTTAGGCAAAGCTGGCAGTAAAGCAGGAGCACAACGTTGAGCTGGCATTTATTACATATACATAAACAAGAGGCAGGGTCCCGGCATTTACAAGACAACAGTTAGTATGATTAAAAGTGTAACTTATGTAATAATTTAGAGGTGGTATTATGTCCAGACTTATAACACATTGTCTTGTAGATACAATATACGTAATGCACGTAACGGTTTGCTTTAACAAATTCCTATACATGGTCAGCAGATATGAAAGAAAAGCACTCAGAAATTTTAGTCTTGCAATAAAAGTACATTAAAGTCCGAGAAAATGACATTTTCTCAACTATGCTCCTTCATAATTTATTGTGTCTTTCATGATTCACTTTAAAACGTAACATGGTACATCTTGAAATGTACTTTATTTTTAAAATAAAAAAAAATGCACTTAAATAATTTTTACAAAATGAAATACATGCTTTAAAATTAACAAAAAAAAAACAGAAAACAAAATTATAATTAAAAATAATTGGTTTATTTTAAACGGCAATTTCTTGCAAATTTATTTTTATAAACGCATTCGTTTTATAACTTATGAACTAACCTTTTTTGTATGTCCAAGTAAACAATATCTTATTTTATTAACAAAAGTTTTTCTGGAAAATATAATGGTAAAAAATAATCTGAAACTGATGCTCAGCTCCAACTCTCGGTGAACGCCATAACACCAGGCGTCTGCTACCTTGGACAAGGAATCTATGGGTGAATGAACAATCTTCCATTGCTACCCAACAGTCCCGCCAGCTGCCAACAAAATACTTTGACACAACAAGCTTGACATGCATTGAAATCTCACGTCTGTAGAATAACGTTAAATTCTGTGCGAATAAACCCGTCGTCAGTACGGCTGCTGTGAGCGATCAATGTATGCATATCGAGCCCGCATGGTTATCGCCGTAACGGCAGTACTAATCTGTTCCGGCGATAACCTATGCATTAATCGCTCACAGCAGCCGTACTGACGATGGGTTTATTCTTTCAGAAACTAACGTTAGGAGGTGAGCTTTTAATGTCAAGCTTGTTGTGTCCAAGTAGAGAAACTAATATGAAAATATATGATTGAAAACTTAGAGAAAAAGAACGGGACAACACAACCCCAATTGACGTGATTTTTACATAGTGAAAATAAGGGTTAGAAAGTTAAGAAATGGAAGTGGTCTGTAGGATAGGAAATTTTATTATTTTTATAATTTTAATTTAAAAATTGATATTTATTGTCTTCCTAAAGTGCATCTAACAATTTTATCAAATCTCGAAATAGACGATAATGTTTGTTCTCTTTGGACGGAATGTGTACTAAAGCTAATTAATCCTTATCCAAGAGTCTATCGCAGTCCACATTCCCGTCTTCTGGACAAGCAATTAGAAACAACATTAGATTGCTTCAACGCTCCAGAATTTCTGATTTAATGAGGGGTTGGCCAATTATTGGTGAATTGATCAAATTGTTACTAACTTCATTTAACAGCAGCTACATGACTAAATTTACGAAGTAAATAAAATAAATTAATCCAATTATTATTTAAAATGATAATAGGAAACTTTGTTACTAAATAATTAAGTGCTGGCCTTAATGTATTTTGTTGTTCCCCTTTATGAACTAAAGTTAGCGATAGAATAGTCTCTTAAATGAGGCATTAAAGTTGTCGATAATTTTAATTAGGTTCAATTTAACTCGAGTTTATGAAAGTTTACTTTCATATTTCCGAATCAAAGTGAGTTCTATGCGCCAACGAAATTGTAAGACACACATATCTTTCAATAACGATAGAGATTTCTCACAACGTGATAAAATTTATCGAGCAATAAAGATATTGTATCTTCCTTTACTTCAATATTTTATAAAATTCTTTATTTTAACATTCACTATAGTATAATAAACTTAAATTTAAGTACGCCTCAAGGTACGATTTAAATGAAAATGTAATGTTTAAAAACATATCTAACTCAAGGTTAAAGGAGCTAATAATCTTATAGTAAAGGCATCTAGTGTGCTGTTTGAAAACTAAGTTTAACTCCTTAACTACACTACTACGCCAGGGGCTACTAAAATTATACATACATCCATGTCAAATATTCAGAGGCAAAATTGCAATAAAATTTATGTAAAGGGATTCAAATCAAATAAGCATCTAGCAACAAATTTACATCACTGCATCATTTGTGCAAATTTAATATAAAATTCTTCTTATATAATTTTGAATTTATTATTAAATTTATTTTGTAAATATTTCTCACACATTACATTCGATGTTAAAATTTTTCTTCCTTAACTTTAGGTACAAAAATTAAGAATATGCAAACCAAATACATTAAATTGGTTTTCTTGATCTTAAAGATTTCGGTATAAAAAATATGAATATTTTCAAATTCATTTGACTTTAATCTATACTTTCTATACTTTCTTTATAAACCAATTTAAATTTGGATTTTCCAAAAATATTATAAAAATATCGCAATGAATTTGTTCTTTTGAAGTTAAAAGTCTTTTCTTAAGACCTTCTATGTTAGTGTTAAATTTCGATTTTTCAATTCACATAACGAACTGAAGATCAAAGCACGCGCCAGTTGGGAATTTGAGACCTCACGATGATTGTCGAAACACTCCTTTCTGTGTAGTTTGCACCCGCATATATGGGGTGTATAAAATGAGCATAAAATGTAACATTTTGCAGAATAAAATATTACAATAAAATAGAACACCTAGAAAACACGGCGGAAACAAAACATGGGTTATTACGAAATGCACCATCTATTTTAAAAGCATTAGAATTTACTAGTTTTATAAAGTTTATTTAAAACCGTTTCAATATCTTGAATATTGGTCGTGTATTATTAAAATACTCTGTGTTGCATTTCTCTCATTCTCTATATTTCGTCGTCGAGTCTTATTGTGAACGGGAATCCGAGGATTGTAACCACAATTCCTAATTATTGTGACGTCACTCTAGCTCCCTACAGGATTAGCTATGCCCTGGGCAGCTTACTACATAACAAAACAACCTGCTCCATTAGTTACTCCGTTTCTAGTTCCTACAATTTTCATACGATTTGTTATTTAATTACATGCAAATTAATTTCATTCTGTATATAGATATTAAATTTCAAGATGTCTTCAGGATGTTTGAATCTTTTATTTTTAAACTTTATTACGTGTTTTTGTGAAAAGAAATACAAAAAAATTAAATACAGATAAAGACAACCTTTCATTACTTTCTAATAATAAAATTGTAATCACAAACAATCATATTGTAGTACAGAATGATAAATAATTTGAATTCTTTGTCGATAAAAGATTTAAGAGAAAATGTAAAGCTTCAAATGAAACTTCCAAGTCCATCCTAATTTAAACAATAGCGTCAAGTTTCGAAAGTTTGAAAGTGTAGAATTATATATTAGCATTTTAGGAAAACCGTCCTCAAATTTCAAGACTTATTTCTACTCGATTTAGTGATTTATTATACTTACTTCTGTTGAAAGTTCTCGTAATTTGCCATCTTTTCTTTTGCTAAAAGTAACTTCAAGTGCGTTTCAATAATAGTCTCAACGTTACTCCACAAAAAATTTAATTAAAAAGCGAAACTTGAATAAATTACTAAAACTGTCTTAAACGTGAAACGAACGTATTTTAAGATTGTTTTTATTTGTCTTTTGAGAAAAAATAACAAAGGAAACTTGTATGTATTGTGTATTTAAATGTTACGGATATTTTTTGGTGTAATAGAATCGTGAGCGTACAAAATATCGCTAAAGGCAAAATGGATTCCCTTAGGTATTGCGAAAGCAGTTTTCCTTCAAAAGGACCTAGCAAAATATGTCTACCCTAGATTAACTGTTCCGCATTTGCTTTGAAGGATATTTATTGCCTGAGTAATTGAATATGCGTCCAGTGACAACGTTCCCTGCTTTCGTCACACAATATCAACAATGTTTTTAACAACGCGAACAAATAATTTTCATTTTATAGCTTTTAATTAAATCTGTATAATACTTGTTTTACATATTATCTGTAATGAAATAGTAAATATATCTTAAAGCTTTCCATTGTACCATTACGTTATGCTAATTTTAATGTTTTCTACTTTCCCAATCTAATTCCACACAAACAGAAAACCACTACAAAATAAATTACTTCAATAATATTTTTCTTTTTACATAAAATTTAAATTGGATTCCTTTCATTTTGAAATATTTCTTACTCAAAACGAATTATATTAACTTTATGAAAAGTCATCACCAAAATTTCACTTATTGAAAATTACTGATTATTTTGATTCTAAATTATAAAATTAAACTTCATATTCTGACATACGTTTTTCACTTTTCTAAAAGAGTCTTTTAAAACCGAAGAAAAAACATTATTATTATTTTTCGAACACTAATTGGTAACATTTTCCCGGTCAGAAATTTTATAAATTGTATAAAAATTTAAATAATTTTGAGAAAAAATTTAAAGAAAAATATATTGCACTTTTAATAAAAAACGGTAAAAATACATTTATTCACAAGAGATTCAGAGATGTAAATTGCAATTATGAAACGCCATCTAGTAAGCTCGCGGCACATATATGTACGTTCATTTCCGTTTAAATAATTAAAAACATTTAAAATAGGAACTTATAAACTGAAAATAATCCTCTGTAAAAAGCTTCATACATTTCAACGTACAAAAAAATCCCGACTAAATAGAAAATTAATTATTTTTAATTAAAGCTTATATATTAGTGACATTTATTAGTAGTTGTCTGTAAGCCCAAGAGGGTAGTTAATTATTGGTGTAAACCTGTAAAAAGTCCCATTTTTCCAAATGACAGCAAGCAATCATTCCTATTGTCAAACTTGGTCACGTCTTAGCGCAATTATACTAGTCTGTCGTGCCATCCTTCTATAAGGCGTGCTTCTCATGCAACTGATGCTAGAAGTACATTACTAATCTAATTCTACTTACATTTTCCAGAGAATTATTTTATATTTAATTATATATCTACAATAATTCTTATTTTACATTAAAAATTTTGTTTCTCAAAATTTAAAATATAGTTCTAAGGCATAAAAATAAATTATTTAAAATTTGTATTATATATCAGTTTTTTGTTAAATTATTTTTTCCTTTTTTCCAAAGAGTTTAATGGAAAATTAAAATCCCCACATTTACATCCATCATATTTAATACCATAATTTTTCGATTTAAATTAATTTAAATGGAAAACTAATAAAATGTAACTTGGGTTTCATAAAATTATTTATCCGGAATATAACACTCCGGAAAAATTCATAAACGCCTTGTGTAAAGAATCATTTTCAATCCGTTTCCGTCACTTTGTAAAATTAGGACAAATCAAAATTTAATTAAAGGAAATTATTTCTTATTCAAAATAGAATGACAAAACCAGGAAGAGAGGTTTTTACTCCCCTTATGAAAATTCCCATTTCTATTGGAAGAGAGAAAGAGATGGCGTAAACGGCAAAAAAACGTAATAAATTTACGTAAAATTAAATATCTAAAGTAAAAATGTGACAGACACGTAGCCTGTAGCCGCAGCAGATCAACTTATTCAATTACTGTCAGTTGAATTAATCTCCTGATTCAATTAAAATGCAAATGTACGTGAGTGATAAAAATAAAGGCAACGTATACATAATTACGATCTAATTTTTTTATTTGGATTTATGTATTCAACTATAATAAAAGTTTATCGATTTATTAAAAAATATTTTCAATCTAATAATTTATAAAAAAAATATATATAACAAAAAAATTACACAATGTTAATTGTAAGTTCATTTGATTGAAGGAAACGATAATAATTAAAGAATTGTGTTTTCGTAAAGCGGAAACTGCACTTAATAGATTTGTAGTAAGAAAAAGGATCACATTATGATAAAAATGAATTTATAATGCGCCATAATTCCAAATCTAATTTATGTACATTGTAACATAATTTAGTTATAGTATGAAGGATCATATCTGACTGGAGACGTAAATCTGTTTAACTAAAGCTTAAATGACAGATGGACCTATGGTCAGTTCAGATAAGTAGATTACGGAAATGGGTATCCACGTTTGTATCTCGTCCAGTTCTACGTAACACTTTCGATATCCAAGGGGGATTATCTAATAGTGCTAGATGTTATCGTCTAAATGAATACGAAAGACGAAACAATTTATTCGTGTAAATTGCGTACGTATATAGAGAAACATAATGAAAAGGTTTAGTTAATTGAGTAAGTGGAAAACTTGAAAAAGTTTGCAAAACAATTTAAGTCGCCCCTTCAAAACTTCCGGTTGAATTTAATGCAGTGAAGTAGTGCAAATTGATGTTGAGTAAAAGGAGAATTGAAGAGGGGATAGAAGTGAGGTAGCCGGCCAGCTAATCCTCCGCTTATTCGCAAATAACCCCGTCACCTACCTGGAACGAGGCATGTTCACCTCTACCAGCTAGACATTAATGAATCATGGCCCGGATATTGCAGTGCTTGCACCCCCAACTTGCCACCCCTGCCGTTGCATGCCATTATAGATATACACCAATGATATACTTCTCGAGAGGTTTTAATAGAGTACTAGATTGATCGACTTACACCTCTTATCTTTTTCTATCACAACACGAAGCATCCCACCAAGTAAAAACTTAATATAACTCCTACTGGGGATATTAAATTATAATTTTTAATACCGGCGAACTAATATGAAACCAGATCTGAAAAGCCGGTTCTTATTTTCTTAATAACATTTCAAAATTTCGTACAAAATTAAACAAAAATTAATACTATTCTTTCCATTCCGAAAACACAATTATCGAACGACACATTCAGTAAATCATTTTACATTTATCTAGTCTGTTATCACATTTCCTATAAATAGATTTTAGGGAAAAAATATAGGAAATTTATTGCTGGACGTTTCAATTTTCATTGAAATTTCGTTTAAATTTCAATTCGAAAACTTTACAAAGATAATCATTTCTATATCCTAAAGCTTTCAACCAACTTCAATAAAATAAAATAAATATATATATTTAGACTCACAAATATTTAAATAAATATATGTATCGATGTATGAAGTAATAACAAATATGAAAATATAGCTTTTGCGATCGTTATGACAGTTTTTTTCGGAGCGAAATAATTTGTAATTTACATCAGCATTACCATTATTTGGCTCAATTTTGAACAATATCTGCGAGTTGACCGTAAATGTCGAAAATGTATACAGTGAAAAGTGCAAAATATGATTTTAAAATTTGGGCAAATTCTTACAATACTTGACTAGTCGAAGACACACCGATACCCTAAAATAACGATTCGAACTAGGAAATAAATGATATAATCGAATAAGAGTTCTATTATAAAAAAAGAGAAGCAAGAATTTTGACATATTCAAGAACAGCAAGAAAACCGACAGAACGCCGAAAAACGAAGAAAGATCGAGGTGAAGATGTGTATAGTCTTGGCCTTGTACATCCTAAGCTGTAAGGTTTAAAGTCTATTTGGCTTCTTTCATTAATGGACAAATTTCTTCCATTTTCTTTTATGTTTTTCCCATGTTTTCCGTCTTTACAGTTCTTCTCTTTTATAGTATTATCTCGATGTTATCATGCCATGTTTCAGCCTCCATGTTGTTAATGTCTCTCTCATCCAGGTCTCCAAGTAATATTATTTTTCCCCCATTACTTTTGGTAATGTTTGAAATTTCTTATCAAAATTCATCTTTTTCTTCGTTTGATCCACAAAGTATAAGGATAATTTCCTTCTTTTCTGCCACAAATTCTCTTAGTTAAATTAATGAAATTGATATACGAATTAACGAAATTTTTTTTAAATAAGTAACAAAAATATAGAAAAGAAAACCAAGAAGTGAGAAAAGAAATCCGCAAATTCGCAACATCATCAAACTACGTATCATAATATAGAAAATTCAATAAAACTATATTCTAAGTTGTCGTTAATTAATATTCAAATTAATCCCTTCAATGTAAAATTAAAAATCAAATATTACAACCAACCGTTAAATTTGTGTCAGCAAAGAAGGATAAACATGTATTTAAAACAGCAAATAAAACACTTTCAATTACACTCTAAATCTGAAAAATATCTTTATGTATGCGAAGTGTCTTTGTTAGTATACGCCATTCAATTTGCGTTTAGGCTTCAAAATACAAATTTGTATCAGCACGCACAGCAATTAATGTCATATATATTATTGACAACAGCTTAACGTTTGTATGTAGCATTATATTTCAAATTATCGAAGCCCATGTCACGTATATATCCAGAGTTGCTAATGGATACATTATACAAAATATCGCTTGGTGATTAAACTGTCATCAGTACGGTCCTCCATATGTGAAACTGGACATATTGAGACTAACCCTTTCTTTTTTCCCTTAACACTTAACACTAAAATCAACAAAAATCATACTTTTAATATTTGAACTAAAATAAATAAAATAAAATTTAAATATCCAGCAAATTATAAGTGTATAAATTTTTAACCGTAATAAAAAGCAAGATTAAATCATTAACATCATTAATAACAATCAATGTGTACTGATTTTCATTGGAACGTTAACTGACCAATCAGATTTTACGTTCAGAAATTACTACCGTTGAATTCACATTAATCAGGCTGTGTTCAGTTTGTTGAATGGACATTTCTGTGTGAATTTGTATGTTTCAGCAAAATTGTTGTTTTTTGTAGAATTTGCGTCATAAAACCTTTCGCCGCCGTTGCCATTTCTGCGGATTTATATATTGCAGATAAATTATGAAACATAGGTGACTATATGATAACAATATCATAAAAATTAACTCTTAAGGAGGCTAAATGTTACAAACTGGAAAAAGAAAGCAGGAGAACTGGACAAATGGGCAGAAATAGTAAACCAAGCCATGGACCTTCAAGGCCTGTAGTGATATTTATTATTATTATTATTATTATTAAAACATAAAGTAAATGAAAAGTGATTTCAAAAGTAATATATCATGTAATCATTGTTTATAAATATTTAAGAAAATAAATAAATACATATTTATAAAACCTAAACAATTACATTTAATAAAATGTAAAGACATGTAACACATGTAACAAAATATATATTCATGTGCAATGTGTAATTGATGATATTTCCAGTTGTATATTTAACTAATTGCATTTTCCGTGTATTTAGTTTTTAAACAGGGCAACGTATAATAATGTAACAGTTGTAATTTAAAAAAGTAATTTCGTTGAGTGTATTTTTAAAGTCATCCCACTTTCAGCTATTATTTTGTGTTAAATTAGTAACACGATGAACAAATAAAATACACGTAACTTTGCTGGCCTTGTACACATGTAGACCAATGGAACAAATTTTGCAGTAAAATTTTAGATGCAATTTGGTAAACTTTACCACACCTCTATAGTAACTCGCAACTTTGAAATACGTATACAACCATGTATACGAAGGAGCTGTATAATAGGTGGAGGAATACTTCATAAACACGGAAATTGTGTTTACCTTATTATTACAATAGAAATTGTTCGTTTATCTGGAAAATATTTCAATGATAAATACAAATTAAGTGAAATTATGAAAATTATGAAAATAAATGGAAACTGAAATATTTAATGTAAAGATTTTCACGTAGCTTTCACCCAAGTGTTAATTATAATTGTTAATTATCTCTTTAATTTGAATTCCGAAAGGAAAACATTCGATTTCGAATTGTAGTTTTAATTATAGTTTCAATTAGTGAACTTCTGGTTTTGTTACCAATTAGTTCAGTAAAATCGTTTATTACAGACTTAGTCTAATATAATTTCTAACAAAACCATTGAAATTCTCTGTAATTTTTAAAATTTAATCAATTTGATTTTCACGTAACATTTTAATTAAATTAATTAATTTATTATTCTTAATAAAAGAATTAGTTTTTATTTGAAACTTTGTATTATATTTTCCTTTGTGCAATTTTCATGATGGGTGCTACAAAACAATAGAATATGTATTCTGTATTGTACCCTTGTAGGGCGTCACATCAGCCTGCAGCTTCATTCGAGATTAACTGAAATAAAGGAGCTAAATCCCTGTGGAAATAAAATTATTATAAAATTAGAAATTGAAATGAACTCTTAAAATTGCTTAAATTAAAGCAATCTAAGGTTTCATTCCTTTTATTAGATTTTCCTTTGGGTTATTAATTCAATCATTTTTGGATTTTTTCGTTCAGATCTGATATAAAAAGGGAATTTCGTCATATAAAAAGTTTTATTATTAAAGTTTTCAATGAAACGTTTACAATATTGTTGAATCCATTACAGTTGTTAAAGTTTATTTCGAATGATGCCCAGAGTGCAGGATAATGTTACATATTACACATCTATCTATAATGATGACACTGTAATGTGTGTACTCATGTAATTAAATATAGTTTCATTATATATAGTACATGTTATCTGGTAATTACATGATGTTACATTGGAAGTGTAACCTATATCGTATGCATACTGAATAATTGGTTTGTAATTTCACTAATAAAATTGAATATGTTTTTAATAGAACAAACATTTATACACGAAACAAAATAAATTACACTCGAAGCTCATTCTCTCGACGTTATGATGAACTAAATGTAATAAGCTTTAAATCAGAGCAGCGCCATCTTTCGACACTAAGACATAGCGTGCCGAGTTAATTAATCCTGTTTATACTAAAAACATATTTCCTGAGAATTTATTAAATGTTCAGGAAACGGAAATAATTATTGCTCGGGATTTAAATGGCGTTAGAGAAAACATTTGAAATTCTGCACGTGTAGTTTTAGTAATTAGCCAGCCTACGTTGATTTTTTTTAAGACTTACACAAAGCAAATGAAAATGCGGTCGACTGTTGTATAGTAATATTTAATGTGGGCGAAAAACCGTAGAAGTGAAAACGGAGGGATTTAAATATTAATACCAGTACTAATCTTCAATCATTTTGATGATTTCATCCACGACATGCTATCTTACATAATTCATATATTACGAACCTTATATCGTAGTAAGGCATTTTTATTACATTTAATGTTACAGTGATTCATAAATATTATGACAAAATATATTTATTACTTGAAATACTGTACATTTTTATATATTTGTGTGTCGTAATTAATATATTTTTACTGCACGCTCGGGAATTTTCAAAAGAAAATTATATAATGATTCCAAATTCCAAATCTCGAAAGCACTGAAAATATTCAAGTTTCCATCTATTACACATTTTTTAATTTAATTTTTGCACACGAACTGTAATAAAAAGGTAATTAAAACAAATTTATTGTTTCATGTTGAGCGTATTGGGATGGGTTTAGTTGATTGGGATTTGTTTTGGCAGTTCGTTTTGGGTTTGTTTGATTTGTGATGAGTTGGGTTGGATTGCTTTTCAATAGAATGGATCATTTTTCTTTTGTTGCTTTGGACTATGGTTTTCCAATATGGCAGTCAACATTAGAATTTTGACAAATATTCATAATTTTATAAAAACACTAATTTAAACTTAGCTCAACACTCAACACAAAAATTTGCTGAAATTTTAATAATATGCAAAAGAAAATCCAAGCTTAAATCCCAAAGGCAGTACAATTCTCTGCTTATTATTTTAAATTTTTGAAAACGATACCTTTTCAATTTTCAATCCGTTTAAACAAAATTTGTTAGTTATATTGATTCATTTAAATGTTTCGTTTAAATTTCATTGTGTTTACATTAATCAATTTATAATCATGTACAAACACATTATTTGACATAAACACTTGTCAAGGAAAAAATTTAACCCTCATTAAAATGCTTCGTTCTTAAGTATCGAAACCGTCGAAAGAGACAAATGAAACAAGGTGTCCTGTAGTCATTGTTTAAAATTCAAAAGCATCTAGAATAAAATACAAAAAATTTTAATTGACTCTAAGTAGGTTGTGGTCAAGCAGGTGGCTGAAGTGGTTACCATTTATTATATAGGGAAGATGCTTAAGGGGTACTGAAATAAATCGTTTATGGTGATTAAACAATGGTTAAATTCTTATTACTGTCATAAATATAAAATTCGAATTCCCAATGAAAAAAATGTCAGCAATTTGAATCAGTCAAGAGTTAATTTTTCTTAAGTTTAAATTATAAACCTTTTTAATTACATGATTGTGTTAAAAAAAAAAATAATCAAAATTACTCTCCTGTATATACATAAATCAAACATTAACGTGAGTTACATTATCTAAATTTTAATCATTTAAATTATTAATTAAATGTTGAGAAATTGGATGCAAATTAATAAAATATACACGAAACGTAATAAATAGTCGTTCTAATGAGTGGAAAATTAATTTCAATTTCGCTTTAATGGCTTGTTATCCAATAGTATATCAATTAACACGAACCATTTTCCATCAACACGTTAAATTAAACGTTTTTAAATTTATTTATAAACTTAATATAATTGATTTGTTTTAGTAATTATGTAATTTTACAATTTTATAAAAAATCATAACAAGTATAATAGTATAACAAACAAACGCTGCACGTTTCTTATTATCGTAGCACCAATCATTTCATTGTATATACGTAATCGATATTAATCTATTTTAGCTTTAAAGGCAACATAATTAAGATATACTTCTTTACGGAATTTAATAATTGCAGATGCTAAACTACTACGAATAACTTTAGGGCATTTTAAACGTCTTTTTACTTTACCTTGAAACAATAATTATTTTAAAAGCCAGACTGAAATAATCTACATCGTGTGAATGTAACACTTGTTTTAAATTTATTTATTGTAGAAATGACTTAATGCAAATAAATTTTACAAGAATAAAAATTAGATAATAAATACATTTACGGTTTATGTTAGTAATGAATTAATTGTAATATAAGAAAATATCATTTAGTAAGTAGTAAATAAATTATTTATTACAAAAATAAAAATAATAAAGTGGTTGTTAATAACTAAAATTAATAAATGATTTTGTATAATATTGAATATATTTAGGTTCGGTTTTGTTTGGTATCATAAATTGTTTTAAGTATTCCGCTGTAATTAAAGTTTTTTCTTTTGTTTAGAGTCGTGTCTGTGGTTTTCAACCCACGTTAAGTTTAAGATGAATTTTTATAAGGTATTTTGACACTATGATGTACTCCAACCCTGAAGCAATGCGCCAACCTTTATTATACTTTCAATGGATACGTATACGTATTCGTTAATTTTTTTTGTAATTGCTAATAAGATTGATGGATACTTTTAAGTACATAAACATAACATTTTAACCTCTTTTTACAAAATTATAACCCATCATCAAGGTAGTTGGCTATAATATTTTTTTTAAGATATTCGATGTGAATATATACAATATTCAAATTAGTTCAAGAGGATGGGCACTGATCATCACGATTTTCTATTGTGCTACTGCCAGATCTTTTTTGTATCTTGTCAAGATGGATGATGATATGACTGATCAACTTTTGCCTCCCCTTAGGGAGGTATTAAACCCTAATATTTTTATTATAATAACCCGAGGAATTTTTATACACAACGGACCGTCAAACGCTTTTTTATCCGTTGTCTACAGTCCACAGTGCGTTTTTTGTTTTAAAACTTTGTTCTTTAACCTTGTTAAAATCCAGGCATTATTAAAATTATAAAGTTTTTAACGTTGAAACTTTTTTAAATCATTTATTATCATGAATGCATTATAATTTTAAATTCAAGCCTTCGGAAACTTATAAATTGATATTAAATTTAAATTTTAATATGTATATGTAGTCAAAACTGTCGCTGTAAATACCTGACTAACAGGAAGAATGTGGCATACAAATTTCTAAATGATAAACCATGCATCATTTTATAATTTATATCAACTGATAAGGTACGTTTCAATTGACAGAAATATACATTAGTGTAGTTTATTGTTATAAATGTATTTTATCTAACGGAGTTAGTTAAATGATAATAAATAAATGTAACAATGTACATGACCAACTTGTTTCAATTTAATACCTGAGAGTGACAACGAAATTACAAACTGTAAATTGTACACGATTTAATTTGTTGAATGATTAAACTTCTACAAAATCATTCATAAACATTTATAGAAATACAATAAAACAATAATATATTACATTTATATTTAACAGATTGTTAATTATTACTGCGTTTGTATTAAAAACAATTTAGGTTAATTTATCAAATTGTCAAGTGATGAAAATGAGATTTGAAAATTTGAACGTTTAAATTTTCAACGTAATAAATTAAACTAAAATTATTATTATCATTTTCTTTTAATATTAATGTCAGATTCTTGGTTATGATTGATTAAAATTATATTTATCTTAGGACAACCGATCGAAGTTCCAAATAATTAGTATATACAGTGTGTCTCATTTTAAACGGCACCACCATTTTTTTATATGTTATCGATTACAAAAATTTCTTTTTTTTAATTATACCCCTCACTAAACTGTACATTTAAGGTATGTTACTTTCCTTCCACGGTGAAATGCTAGTCGGTTAGGATTTAAAATAAAGAGCAAAATTGAAAAAGTCGCATTAGGAATTTTTTTATCAAAAATTTTGTTCATAAAAGTTGTTCAGAATCGTTAAAATAAGCTAAATCCGAAATTTCATTAAAAACAAAAAATTTTGAAAATAACAAAAAAAACATTAATTAAATAAATAACAGTATTTCAACTAAATCACAATTAGCACGTATACATTTGGAAATTTTTTGAGATTTTCAATTTTTTATTAATTTTTTGATAAAAAGAAATCCCTAATACAATTTCTTCAATATTGCTGTTTAATTTAAATCGTAGTAGACTAGCATTTTACCGTGAAGGGAAAGTAACATACCCTAAAAGTACAATTTAGTGAATTGGACAGAAGAAAATAAATCAACTCGTCGATGAAACCAAAAAAAAAAACGATTAATAAATCATGTAAATAAATTAAAAAATTAACATGTGACATGTATACACCAAGGATATTATGATAATTGCGATTAAAACTAATTTATATCAAAGGGTGACTTTATAGTCATTTATATTTATTTTTCTTATTAATTATTAGGGTTAAGTTTATATGCGTTATAAAACGTAAAGGTTATACAAATGTCAAAATTAGGTTGGGTTGGGCATTGCCTGTCTGCTACATACAAAACTTATTGTGTATTGTTTAAGGCCATTTAGTCATAACATAAAATTAATACGACCCTCTTCGAGAAAAAGAAGAAAATTTATTCAAATTACTTTTTTATATGTAACTTTACCGCAATAAACATGTTTCCTAAAAATAAATAAATTATGTGATAAATTATGATTAAACATAGAGAGAAATTGTTTTACAAGAAACATAAAATGTCTTTAATATCTTAATTTAAAGTTTAAGGACATAAAAAACAAGTGTTTTTAGTAGCCCTCCTGCAAACAAATTATTTTTTAAATTGGTAATTATTTATGTTATAACCGGTTAACAATTTATTGTCTTTGGATTATTTTTTATTTTATTGCTTTTTGATGAAGATTTTTATGTATATAAAAACATATAATTCAAATTGGATCAGGCCTAATAAAAAATTTTCAAATATAAATTTCTTATGGAAATTGAATGCATGAACATTTTGGCACTGATATTTGAGAAAATCTTTAAGCTTATTCTAAAACGTTGATTGCGTGAAAGAAACGGAGCGAATGCAACCGCCTGTCTGCATTTTCAATAGCTTCTTGTTCAGGTGACATTCAACATGACACTTAATTTAACAGGTGGGTGAAATGTGATGTCTGATAACACCAACGTTCGGCAATATTCTTTATAGCAATTGTCTGTAGCTGCCTGCACGCAATTTTCGATTAATTTTTGACAAGGCACGAAACGCTTATAAATTTATATTCTTTATTGCTATATGTATTGATTCTTGGTATAACTCATAAAAAATTTTATAACCTATCGTATTTGTCGTGTAAATCTTCAGAATCAATTTTATTTAGACGTTTCGACAACAATGTAACATTCTCAATAATCCATATTAATAACATAATAAACAGGGATTTCTCTTCCAATTTATGCTTTTGTAGGATTTGTCTTTAAACCAGAATCATAATAAATTGATTTTTCTTGCATTCATTGGTTTTATTTTCATTTCCATGATTTATATCTCGGCTATGCTACTTCACTTACTTTGTTGTTCACTAGGTGGAGCTATGATCAGTCGATAATTGTATGCATCCGGAAAATGTCTTAATCTTGGAATATTCAATGCGATCGATTTAAAAGTACATTAAATTTATAACGTTTTGTGTTAAGAAATGCGATAAAATTTCCATATATCGACTTCTCTATAATCGTAGGAATCAAGATTTTTTTCTCCAGCGCTAAATACTTTTCACTTGTGACACTGTTTATTATTTTTTTACTCATGAATAAAAGTATAAGTAATTTAGTTGTTTCTAATCGCTGAAAAAGAAATTCATGCATATTGGTTTTTTCTGCACATAACGTGAATAAAAGTCTAAATAATTTAATATATATTTTTTTTAATTTCCTACGAAATAATACAACGCTATGCTGATAGTGTTAACTGTTAAAACGTTCTGTAAATGACATTTTTTCATAAACTTCCTAGTGTAATGATTACATTAAACGATATCAAAACCGTTTTAGTTGGTAGTGATGTTTTGCAAATTACACATCGTGTCTGATAATTCGACAGCTGCGTCTCGTATAAAACATCTGCTGTAAACATGAGCGTCGTACTTCCTTATAAATCTTATCTCTTATCATTCTTTATTTTGATTGTATTTTTTATTTAAATAGTATTTCGATTTATAAATTTTGTACTCAGTATTCGTGTGTAAAATGGGACTTACTCATAAGTATATTGTGCTCCAGGACATTAATTTGTGGAGCTGAATTTAAGCTTCTGGTGTTCAATAATCATTATAATAATAATAATAAACTGGATCTGGCTTTTGAATTCAAGAAATCCTATATAGCCTGTTCACGGGAACATTCTACAATAGCTAACTTTTTTATTTAAAGAGATACAAACTTTGTTAAATGGACAAAGTTTAAGTACCTTGCAATGCGCATTTCGCGTAATAAGTTATAAAACAAAAGAACATCGCGTTGCTAAGATACAAGCATAACGATTGATTTTTTAAATTGAACAGCC
>JAFFZR010027451.1:0-58753 GCA_018397195.1 Lethrus apterus | reverse complement strand
TGTTGGTAATTTGAATAATTGTCATTCTGTGTTTGTTCCCTAACCTAAAAATGTAACACGTGTTGTGATTGTCTTGGAAATTTTGTAAACGATTTTATCGCTTGATAAATGTTCAATCCTATTTTTTAACAAACATGTAAAACAGTTTCTGATGTTAACGATGACCAATTTACCACTTAAGTTTTATATTATGTAAGTTTCATACACTATTCAAGAACTTTGCGATTTTTAACAATTGACATTGTATTTTAGCTTCCATGAGGAAGCTCATGTTTTATGAGCGAAATATTGGAATAGATAATTAGATAAACTTCAATTTTTTATTGATTTCTTGCCGTACTCCCCAACAAATTTATTAAATATATATATATATATATATATATTTTTTTTTTTTTTTTTTTTATATATATATATATATATATATCGCGACATCATGGCTTACTTACTAAAAAACAGAAACATTCAAAATAATGGACGCCACACACAAACAAAAAAAATTGGCATTTTAAATTTCTAAAATGCCAATTTTTGCTGTTTTCAATAAAGTAAACACTTTGTTTTTTTTTGTATAAATAACAAAGTTATTCAAATAATTCGCATATTTTTTTGTTTTACACCTACCTGTTCCAGGAAACAAAGTATAAAAATTACTAAAAAGTAAATAAAACAATAATTGTACATAACTACTTACTATTAGTAAAGTACTTCACCAACAGAAACTACATCAAAAAGTCGTCTATTGTTATTCATAGATAACTGAGCTCTTCATAGTGTCGAATTAATAACTTTTTATAAAATACGACTATTTATTTGACGAAATTCTCTTAAAACACAAGCTTTTAATTCATTGCTGCCTCTGATGCATAGCCTAGATATGCATAAGAGTACCCAAAATTTACATCATTAGAATTTTGTTATTTCTACAAAAAATATGTAAAGGTATAGTTGATAACAAGTTTTGTGAAATTGTTTTGAAATTCCAAGTAGCCATCAGGAGTACGATAATAGCATGAATACGCCTTAACCATTCGTGTCAGTGGCTAGCTAGCGAGATAACACTTCGAGCACCAGCTATCATCGGTAATTGCGTTGGCCGTTGCCAGTTCTTGTCACTGCTAGCGCTGGTTTTCGTTGCCATCAGCTGCCTTCTTGTTCTGGTCACGGATAAGTCGTGTACCTCTGCGTGGAATGCGCACAGTACTGATATCTCATGCATCACACGTTCAGAATATACGCTGTTATTTAAGACTTAAATTTGTATGAATAAGAATTTTTTTCTCAATCAAATCATTCATCACGAACACAATTTTATTTATTACCGTTTAAAATTTAATTTTAAAAAATTATGTAAAATGATACATTAACAGTTACCGATAAAAAAATAAATCATAGAACAGAATACAGAACACAACAATAATAAGTACCGTAAATTTGATAATTAGAATATCTAGAACTTGAGGTGAATAAGTATTCTCCGTGTTTAGTAACACGTCTCCCTACATTTTTTGAACAAATAGATCATAGCAAAACAGTAATACTACAAATAACAATTTGAAAATACCAGAATAAAAAGTTTTATATTCGAAGCCGATAATTACGGACTTTCTGGATATATTTTGATACTGAATTCTGAAGCGACACATTATGCGTGTTGCATAAAATATTATGCAGTGTACCTAATTTATGGATCTGTGAATTGTTCGTAACTCAATCATTTTCAAAAATCTCTGAAGAAGCGAACAAATAGTAGCAAAGTTTAGACGTCTACATCATTCGTTTATTTCTATAGTCTGTATGTGGTTTTTATACTAAAATTTTAGCAAGACGACTGGAGTGGAAAATAAAACCTACTGTGTGTGTATGTGGAGTTTGAAATGAAAATGGGAGCAATGTGGGGATAGAATGATGAGTAGTAGAAATCTTGAAAGAGAGGATAAAATATAGGTGGGAAAAAATGTTTGAATGAGAGTTGGGATTGAAGATTACAATGAAAACCAGGCAAACAAAGGTAAGTTTTTAATTAAGTAAATTGGGAAATCAATGCCAATAAAAAAGGTCATAAATAAACTAAAGAGATTTACAAATTCCAGATTTATACATTCGTTTTCTTTTATTATTAATGACGTATTTTTATTTATCGTATTTTTTAAGTACTGACTTACATACAATTTTAATGACAATAAAACATTCATAAGTACTTTAGTGAGAATTCATTAGAATGCTATTTAATTAAATTATCTCGACGGGTTGTATGGGACATTTCTTTGTTGTTATTATATGACGGTTCTGTTGAGTCACCGTAGGAGGGCACAGCTGTTGTCCGTTTGCCACAATCGGATTCCACCCTGGACTCGAATGCCGACTAAACGATACTTTTCACGTGGTTTTCTAAAGATTAAAAAATGACAGGATCTTAACATATCATTATACATACGTTTGAAAGTGTGATCAATTCTAGATATTGGGTTGTCTTCGAAAAAACCTAATTATTTAAACTTGAATAAAAAAATCGTTAAATACAATGCTTACAAGTCACCTTATGGGTACGATGTTGTTTAAAAACAAAACAATTACAGTTAAAATACAATTAAAATATTCGTTAACTCCGAACTCCCAACATATGTAGTACCAAAAAATTGAGAGGTAATTTACAAGAAGTATTTATTGCGCCAAAACTCTTCAGTTTGAATCTCTATATCTTTGTGTTGTATAACGCAAGCATAAATCCCGAAAATGACACTACGGCAATAAGCAATGATCCATCCCCAACGGCCATATTTTTCAAACATTTTCATTTCACAATTCCTAAATTTTTTGTTTTCTCTTGCATATCTCTATGCATTTTTGTTATTATGGATCTCATTTATTGTCTCAACACCAATCATAGTCTCTAGTCATGGCCTTGTCATCGAAATTCATTTTTGTGTGATTACGTTATAAATATGTTGAAATATACTCAAATTAAATTATTGTTTTGCAAATTAAATAATTTTTAATCTATCATATAAATATACCGAAAATAGTCACTAATATATAAACAAATTTAAGTTTTGACTATTAACTTCACTGAAATGAATGACTCCACATAGCTTTTAGAGGATAAAATATAATCATATTTAAAGTAACGTTAGATGCTTTGAAAGTGTGATCAATTTAGATGTTGCGTCGTCTCAGTGCATTAAATTTAACATGATTAGAAAAATAACTTAGGACAACAAAGAGAAGATGAAAAAGATTCAGTGATAATAATGTTCAATTAAAGATAACTTTCTTGCCGCCTTACGTAACTAAATAATAATTATCGTAATTATATATATATAGACAAGTGACGCAATCATGGCGTTTTTTTACCTTCTAAGCATTCTGAATTACCGCCCGGAGGCAACATAATACAAAACTAATTATAGGTGACTTGACGTGCCGAGAATATCGTGATTTAACCAAGAGACAAATGACAAATGAATTTCGTTCTTCCATTGCCTTCTTCTATAGTTTTGTGATTGGAAATAGGTTATAGATAGATAGATATACGATGCCCTTTCTCTAACATTTTTTTATTGTAAATTGAATGTCGGCGTTTTATACACAATACTGGTGTTAATTTAAAATTAAATTATCATTTTTCTCTTACTAAACATATGTCCTTCTTTATTTATTAATGTCAACTGTATACAACCAGTTTTTAATGCTTTAATAAGAGATTGGATATAACATTTTCTTCTCTTTTTTAACCATGGTGAAAATTTGTCTAAAAAACAGGGGACTAGTGAACCATTAAACTGTAAATGTAAATGAAATTCTGATAAATTTCTGCTCCGTAGTTAGTTCTCGATTGCACTCATTTGCACACCATTCGTCCCCATTCGGTCGTTATAATAATAACGCATTTTTAATTTAACCCAATCAGTTTTGTTCTACTTTTCCTGAAATCTTAATGGTAGTTTTTTTAGAATTTATGCTACATTGTTGTTTTCTGTTGTCGTGAATTATTGTTTTTAAATTATTTAAATAAGGAATAGCATTTTAAATAAATAACAAAAAAATGAAAAAAGCTTATTTTAAAAATACCACAATTTTAATTTTGTACAATAATATTTCAGAACAAATGAATTTGAAATTTAAACACTTTGAGATAAATCTACTAATTCAGTTTATTGCAAATTTTAATTTATTACGCAATTACTATTACTATTAATTACGTTGATATTTACTTATGTTAATTTATTAAATACAATACATAATTTATTCTTGTTCTTTGGTTAAGTTCTATAACAGCTTGTAGAATTAGCAGGTATTTGTGCATAATGTCATAAATTGTGTTTTAAAAGCACATATATTATGTTTTAATTACTGGCGCTTACAACAACGATAAGGCGTTAAATGTACTGAATATATTTCATACGTTAACTTATTATTTTTACATCTCTTTTTTCTGACAAAGTCATTTATTTTTAGGGTAACAAAACGAGTCTTTTATAGTGACAGAGGGTATTATTTATCCGGCCACTTTGTCGTTGACGTTGACATCCACTTGTTGAATACCCCAACTCATTTTAGAAAGACTTGTAAAGAACAATCTTGATTGTTATGAAAGTAAATGACTGTCAGAATATTTAACTTCGAATATTTTTATTGCTTTTTAAAAAAGTTGAAATTTTCTTTTTCTAATCGTATTTGATTGAGTACTTTAAAAGAACAGGCGCTTTTCACTTATATACCTTTTTATATGTAAAATAGATAATCGTATATGTCACGTAAATAATTACCTTACACAAATTTAAGTACAAAATAAAGTATAAAAATAATTAAAACATATTAATGTAGCAATACAAATTAAAACAACATAAAACATTTTGATTCAAATTTTATGTGAGATTATTTTGTAAATTTTACTGGCTTAGAAGTACAAATTTGTAATATGTATATGTAATATATGTAAATACAAACATGTATTTTATTCATTTTTGGAAATTACATTCAAATTTTGTATAATTAGAAATGTGGCCATATTTATTTATTTATTCATGTATTGAAAGCAATTGGCATTGCTGATATGAAATTTTATTCAATGGGTACAGGCAATTTTTAATTTTTTAAATAACAATTTAAGAAATGTTGTAAACGGATTGTTTTGATGGAAAATCAGAGAAATTCCAAATCGAAAATTTTTAACCAGAACAGCACATATATTGACTGAAGTTCAAAACCGGGTTCTGACTTATATAGTTTGCCTTGGTTAGTTCAAATCCCTTGGATTTATTGTTCCATAATAGCAAAATACAAATAAAATAATTAGCGTGTCATACTTACCAAAATGGATTGATGAGTATCAAATATATAGTTTTAATAATTTTAATGAATTTAGGTAATGCGTATATAAAATAAGTTTGTTTAGTATCTATGCCCATCACGGGAAGTAGAGAGTATAAATTTTAGCCTTGGTTCTATGAATATGAGAATAAGGTGTATAATTATATTTTCTTGCAGGTAAGTCCTTTGTTTTACTACGTGGTACTGACAAGGTTCCCCAAGGTCTTGGTGAGTTTGTCATACTGGTGTGTTATTATTTCTATTTGATTCATATCCTGCAAGCAGTCATAATCACGCAGCTCGTCAAGGTAATGCGCCATTGTGCAATTCAAAAGAGGTACGCGATGAATCTCTGAACTGCGAGCTTTCGTTGGGTATCGTTTACGTGAATAGAATACTCGCTACCTGTTCAATATTATTTACTCGAGCAAAAAAAGAGTCATGCCTCGTTAGTTACATTGACTATAAACAATTATAACCATGGCTGTTTAAATTTAAAACATAAACTTCGATGTGCGCGTGGCACTTTTTCAATAATCCTTTTTTCTAAAACATTTAAAATATTTAAATTTTAAATTATTGTCACTTCTCACTTACAAATCTATATTATTAATATAGGAAATATAGTCAGTGCATTAATTATAATGAGAAATTGTTTACATAAAATATGTATTAATTTGATAATATGGAAGAATATGGAAATATCTGGAGGGAGAAGGAGCGATCGTTTGTTTGTTAGCGAGATTTAGATGCGGGAATGAAGAAAGGACGTACTGGATGTGTGAGGAATATAAAAAATGTAGACTTTGTGGAGTGGGAAGGATTAGTGGAAGCATGACTTAGAAAGTGTGAGAAAGTGGAGCCGGGAGAAGGAGGTGAGTTTAGTAAGAAGTAAAACAATGGAGCTTAACGTAAGGTTGAGAAAGATGAAGAGATGCGGGGGGAACGAAAAAGGAAGCGAAATAAATTACATGAAATGTGCCAATTATAGTGTATTAATTTTGTAGCATTATTAGTATTCCATTTTTATGTACGTTTAATTTTTTTCTAAAAAAAAAATTCTAAATACCTATTTCGGCACTAAGATGCCATCCTCAGTAGAAAAACCAAGAAGAAATGAGTGTCTCTAGCTAATTTATGTACCGATCACCTTTGAAGATATGCCCTTCACCAGATCGTCAGGAGGTCAACACTGATTTATAAATTTATTTATTGAATTCGAAATTTATATTTTTCAAATCCAATTAAAAGAAATGTTTAGCCATTTTTAAGATGAAAACGTTTCTTCTCCAACTATACAAAGATAAGTATATTTAATACAGAGATACAAAGATAAGATAAGAAGATATTTTATGTTGATGTTCATGTAGTTTTGCATATGTTTTGCAGTAAATTTGTAAGATAATTAAATTTGATTGTCACAAATTTAAAATTCTAAGTTACGTGTTTAAAATCATTGGAGTTCAATTTGACAGCATGTGGGATATCTCGAGCAAGTGCCTCGGGATGACATTAGCTTGTCTCGGTCATACAACAAAAGCCGCCTTGTCACTATGTAATATATGCTAATATGTTTATACTTGCGGCAGTAAGCACTTTATAAAGCCGATACGGAATTGGTAAATTCTGGAAGTTGTATTAAATAGCGTAGCCTCAGGTTAAAGATGTGCGCGCATTATTGATACAATATAAATGTAAAGGTGTCGCTTATGAAAGTTCTGTAACTTTCCGAGGAATTGATCCATTAGCGGCGGTTATCAATCCGAAGCCCATCCATATTTATGCGACATGCGGCGTTCTTTGAAAGTGTAACCATGAGCCACCACCGCAACTGTCAGTCGAGCGCCCCAGATCGCGCTTTCATGAATAATTCCGTACGTATTTACAGGCTTGTCAAGAAATCCTTTGTCATGCAAAATGCTGTCGCAACGTCATTTTCACTTGACATAACGCGAAACCGAAAAATATCGCATATCGCTCCACTTTCCGTCTGCTCAAATGCAAATTTAATAACTCAAGAAAAAAGGCATAATACGTATAACAAACGTTAATATAAACTTGAATTCCATGATATAGACAAATGGACATTGATTTCTAATCGCCAACTAGAATCTATGTACCACTCTTTGTAGCCTCGTCTGGTTCCAGAAGAGTGTTCCGAACGCTCAAGCACGCATATTCAGGAGTTGAGAACTTATAATTAGTTTTACCAAGCTGGGGCTATCTCAATTTTTACATTCGAAAAGTGTTTTTCAACCGAAAATAATATTCAGTTCATTTGGTATTTGTTCGGCATTCGACCCTTCGTTCCCTTCCTTGTTCGTATCCCGGAGGAAATTTTTATTTAAAACTGTTGATTGAGAATACCCCTTCTATCCGATTTCACGTTCAAAGATATTTTTTCCTTTAATGCGAATATACAGTTCGCCAAAATTTCCACTTCATCGAATATTGATTCATTAGTGTCAACTTTTTCATTGCAAGTGCTTGAAAAAATCGTTATTGAACTTTCAACCAAATCAAAAATAACATTATTATATTATATTTTACGGCATAATAAAATAAATATGATATTTAATAAAGACTTCGAAACATATGTTTCATTATATTTGTGTCGTAATAAACATTTTTATTATTTTGAAAGCTCAAGGAAAATGATTTTTACAATTAAATGGTTTCAATACCGTCTTATCTGATTATAAAAGGAGCTTACTTTGTTTTGCCATTTATTAAATTGGCTCACATTATTAAACATATGAATTATACAGCACGTTACACATTTTAAAGATCTGAATATACGTATGCGTATAAATCTTTCACAATACAAAGTTAAAATTGTTATTAAAAAAGTTTGTTTGATGCACACACATTAAATTTGATTGCTTATCATTTTATTATTGAGCAATCAACTTGTAAAAAGCTTGTTGTGTAGTAAAAATATAATTACGATACACAAATATTTAAAAATGTGTGTCGGTATCTTTTTCAAGTAATAAACATATTTTAATATTGATATATTTTACTATGGAAACCATTATGAAAATAGTTCACTATAAATCTGTTCCATCAATTAAAAGGCCTAGTACCTAGTACCTATAGCGTCCAATGTTACACGAGTATTTTGATCATCATTAAATTTAATATCAAAACAATTCAGTGTTTCATACGTTGGGTTTGTTCTCTGTTCTCTGAAACTAAGTAAGTGTTAAAATCTTAAACCTAAACCATATTTACACGAAATATTTCTAACAACTGAAATTTAAATAATGATAATATATTATATGAACAAAATGATCTAGAGCATTTTAGTTTAATTCAAAATTCTGTTTTATCGTATTGTAGCAAACATTTTTGCGTTAAGTTGATTTATAAATCCAAAAGCAATCCCCTTCTTTGTGGTACACGTGCTTCGTATGACGGACATAGGAACATCGAAAACGCGCCGCAGTAAACCGAAGCATGCAGGAATATATTATTGAATTCATCCCAGGGAGTAGCAAAGTGGATAAACAGAGTTGCCCCCGAACTTTTACAAATTCGCGAGGCGAACACGCGGCCACGGCATATTGAATAAACCACGTCTGTCCGACTGACTCATTACTCCAGGGGTTGCTATTATATCAATTATGAATCTCGACGTTTATACAGACTCCACGGTCAATCGATATTGCCATTGTTATTAACGATATATGACTGACCGCTGCTATCTTAAGCGAGATTTGTGATTAGTGTAATGAGTACCCGCTTACCACTAAGAATACATCACTACGTGTATGATCCATGACACTCGCGTATGAAATTTTGCGCTCAAGGACAACGGATAAGTGCCCATTGCCGGGAAATGGAGCCGATTACTAACTGTCAGTGGTCATTATGTCCCCATTGGAAATGATGATACGTCATATTTCGTTTGCCTCTGTTGCGTCATTCTTATTGACCAAATAACTTACAGTGAGATAATTGGAAATGAAGAATGTAAATGCATCGTTCATTTGTGGTCATTTTTTATACCTAAGACATCATTCTAAAGAATACCTCAAGCATCTTAGACCTTTGTTACCATACAGATACAGAATATAAAAATCATTTTTGACATTTCATGTCACAAATACAAAATATTACCTGCAATACTTGAAACAACACATTACACATTACACATTACACATTATACTTTGTTTCTTTTTTTCTTTTAATTACACTTCAGGGTTATCACTTCCAACAATTATTCATAAAAAAAAAAAAACAACTAGGAATTATTTCTATGATTCCCTCTTTTGAGTATGCATGCTTAATCTGGTAAATCCTTTTATTTGACTGAAAGCCTCAAACATTTAAAATAAATACCCTGTCTCACCTTTTTCTTCTCCGATATATATTCACACATCTTTCCATTATTAAGCTTTGACTTTCTATAGATAAAATCTCCATTTTTGTGAATTTAAGTTTCGTCTCAGGTGACGTCTAACTTCTCATCTATATATATGATAGATTATATTTGATTGTTATACAAAGATTTGAAATTAAAGGGTTGAACTTTGTGCTAATAAAGAGCTATTATTATAATATATTAATAATTTTAAAAAATCATATTTTATTACTTTTTAATCTCTTTTTTAATTATAAGTAATTGTAAACATATTACATTAAATTTGAACAATACCGTTTTTATTTATAACTGCTGCATTTAACACTAGGCGCATTAATTATGACAAAGCTTAATTTAAACGTCTATATATCTTTTTATGATGGATGAAACTTTTGAAATGCACCTTTAATATTAGGTTTGTTAAGCCCTCGAAACCACAAGGCAAACAGATGTTCTGGCAGATGTAATACATACAGATATGTAATGTCCATCCAAAAGTGCAGTTCATGCAGACATCAACAGAGCATCCTGGGTTCTCCAATTTCAAAATCATTAAAACGTATTCTCAAACGTTAGGATATTGATCCATAAGTTTAAAAAATGAAGATAAAACGTAATTTATATAAATTATCGATGGTTGGCTGTGAAGATGAAATGAAATGTGCAGTTCACCGTTCTCATTTAATAAAAACAAACGATTAAGAATATTACATTATCAAGATTCTAAGAAATGGACATTTCAATACAGGTATCTGTTATGGTATTTTATCGGAGGAGAACGAATCTTGTGTAACTCTTGATTATTCACGGATAAACTTTTAGATTCATTTCTATATAAATGAAGCTGTTTGGATTTTGTAAATCTATCAACCTTTATGTAATTTACGGCATATTTACCTACTAAAAACTGCGCTTGATTGCCAACTTATTTTTGTTCAAATTTTTGGGAACAATAGACTTTTTTATAGTAAACTCATAACACGATCTAAATTGAAATTTAGATGATTTTTTACAACAAAACTCGATACACTTTAAAGCCATTTGCAGGGTAACATTTTACCTGCAGATAATAAATTCCATTAGCTTTTCGAAACCTTCTTATACTTAATAAGGTGTTAAATTTATAGATCTTGTCACCAAAAAATTTATCAAATATATTTTGTCCAACATTGAGTTATCATAAAAAATGTACAAAATATCTTAATTCACAGCAAATCAAATTACCGCGATTTTTGTACTAGTGCCGCTTCAAATGACATATTTCCAAGGACAGATATCATTTTGCATAACGATGAAACTTAAGACATTTTTGTTTGCAAGTTAACATTTAAAACTATTATTAAATTTGTCATTGTATTACTTAAAGTCAAGTCAAAAGCAATCATGGATGAAGTAATATTTTAATTTTAATTCAGTTTAAAATTTTTCTTCACGAAAATGTGATTTTGCATAACCTGAAAAGGATACCAAAATATTAATTTTTTTTTCGTCCGTATACATAATATATAATACGCTCCCGACGAAAAATATTACATGTATAACGTACTATGAAACAATTATATAGCGATTATAGGGAGGGCAATACATGGTGTATACATGTAGATAAAAATCTCCCCCTATTTATCTTAAACTGTATTAAAACAATTTTAATGTCCGTTATCATAATTAACGATAACTATAGCAATTAACAAGAAATCTCATTAATAAACTGTAATTTATTTCAAGTATAAAAGAAAGTTTGTACCTTATTTAAGAACTGTTTTTAAAATTAAATTTTGTTATGTCACAAAACTGACAAGGGCAGATTTCGTTCTTGTGACGCTTTTTTCGTGGTATTCACCCTCGGCACTTAACATGATATAATCCAGAATTGTTCACCCCATTTCAATTCACATTTTGTCATTTTCGAGGAATAATATCGCTTATGTGTGGCACACGGGGACTATAAAAAAGGGGATTTAGTATTACTCGAATTTAATTCGAGTTTATTTCACTTGAGTTTCTTGCAGAATCGAAATAACTGTAAAACATCACGCGGATTAAATGTACTTACAAAATGCCTTTTTTTGTCTTTTTTTGACTTAAATTCATAATACCGCTTTTAACACTATAGACAATGAATATATGTATAACAGCTATGGTAATAATGCCGAAATAATGCCTATATATCATGTTAATGGTGCATGAAGTGTCTACATTGCTATTTTGTCATTTTTATAATGTCACACTATTGTATGATTTTTTTTGTCATTTGTATAATGTTAAATTTTTTGTTATTTAAATATAAAATTATTGTTTTTCGTATGTTATTCCAAATTTGTGTATTAAATTCACCAATCAAATCCATATGGATGTGGATTAGAGTGACAACAACGCCATCTGCAGTGTAGGTTAACAGGATGTAGTATGAGAACTGATTTAGCCTCTGGGCTGCAATATATATGGTTTACATGATGTTTTGCCCTGTTTGTTTTAAATTTCCTCTATCCATCATAAGAGGATTATTATATTTACGAAAAATGACGTAACGCATTTCTATGAACAATCTGATAATGCTGTAATATGTAAATTACAGTCATAGCAAAGAACTAATTTCATTGATTAGTTTCTTTTCAAAACCAAGACTATAATTTAGCATTAACGTGCGTTTTGTTTATTTTTAATTAATTTCAAATCGTACAGAATTTATACATTTAATAATTTTAAACCCTTAATTTTTTATTCTTGTATTAAATGATAATAATAAATAAATTTATAAATAGGTATGTGTTACATATTTAATTAAGGAAACCTAAATTCTTGTTAATTTCAAAACATCGAACTTAATTAATAAATTTATTGAATAATGTTTTTTGTGAAAAGAGATAAATATTTGCAAGGATTTTGATGGCTTCCGCATTAAAATTTAGAACATTCGGTTGTTTATTGTTTGACATATTTTGTGCATATAATTTAAAATAGGGGAGTTCCAGCCGCAATCTGCCTTAATTCGAAATATCCGTGTGGTTATTGATATAACTCGCCCCTCGTACACTAAGGGTTAATATGTACTCATTCGCAGTTTGGTTGCCGACTAATTATTTCAGTCGGAAGATCATAATCCCCTCATATAACGGCCAGTTTCCAACTTATCAATTCTAGCATCATGGTTGCCACTTATAAGGTACCCAATGCAGTTAAATCATACCATTAATTTAAGACACGTTTGCAGTTTTCTTCAAAAAATCGAAAATATTACAAATTTATTTATTATTATACAGAGTTTGTTTGCATTTTGTCTTAACAAATATAATATAATATATTTATATTATATTTGGTTGAACAATCAAAAAATTATTACATATTTTTAATAATCGAATATTTTTTGTTTGAATGTTCTTAAAAACAAATCTGGATTTTCGTGACTGAAAGAATATAGGAAACTTATATCTGTATAGCCATGATGTGTGTATAGAATTCACGTAGACTTAAATTCTCACTTTTATTCGTACAGCTTGTACAAAACATATAAATATATATTTTCCTGATCTAATTTGAATTAATAAAAAAATGGAGATACAACAATATATTACTCATATTATGAATTAATAATAAATTATTAAATAAATAAATAAATAATTATTAATAAGTAATAAATGATGTTTTTTGAATTAATTATGTATAGGTGGATGAATGTGTATCTATTATGTACGTGGCAAGGTTTTCTGAAATATACTAATTTAAAACCTTATATTGAATTAATCAGTTACGATATGCGATTGTCCTGCATTGTAGTCACCGTAATTAATGACCGCATCCGCATAGTCTTAGTTCATTTAAAATTTAATTTCATTTAAACCTTCAAAGCAAAGTATTACGTTTCAATACAACGTAGGTAAGAAAAAGATAGCAAAAGAAATGTAATTGAGTGCTTCCTTAATTTGAAAACAGTGAGCATCAGAGATCTCACATTTGGTTTGAATTAATTCACAGATTTCCCAGCGATATCTTCTGTGCCGTTAAGGTACTCACTCAGCGAATCATATATTCAGATTATTACTTAAAAAAACTACGAAATGTCTACTAAACATTGCACTATTATCTAGAAAATAATACACTCTTCGTACATCTGTCGCACTGATACACAGGAAATAATTTGACACCAAGACTAGTCACATTTAAATAATTCAATTTAATTTTGTGTGCTGTTATTGCGTTTAGAAATATTGCAAAACGACATTATGTTAATTATTTAAATATATCCACAGAAAATACCGTGAGAAATTTAATATGGTTTGACCCATAATTATACGTTTAGAAAAATATATCCGGCGACAAATGACTGCCTGTATAAATTCCGTACTACTTTATTTAGAAATTATTTTAATCTTTTATTTTAGCACTAAAATTATAATCAATTACTATTTATACGTTCTTTATTAAGCCCCATTTTTACTACTATAAAAATACCAAAAAAAATTATAGTACAAAAAATAATAAATTACAAAATAATAAAAGTCCATAGCTAACGTTAGAATTGATCCCCTTCTTTACAGCTGAAATTCCGTTAACTACTAATAAATGACAATCTTGATAATGTCGGTAAGTTGTTGGTCCTTAACGAGTAGGTACGTTATTAATTATACAAGAACAATCTAAATTTTGAATCTGCACGCACAATTGTTTATCACATGTTAATAGCACAATACTTTTTTTCTATTTTTTTTTTTCTATTTTTGAGCTTATCAAACACATAGTTAAATTTTCAAGAAAAAAAATACTGATTTTTTTATAAATTAAAAGTACACGATATACGGCCTACAAAATGTTACAAAAATTATATTTTATATATATTTTATATTTCATGTAGAAAAACTGTATAACATTAATTGCATAATAAACCTAACATAAGACTGCAACATAATAATATATGTTACAAGTAGCGCAGGGCCAGTAAGGGGGCAAATATTTAATTGTATATTATTTTAAACGTAGTACAATTATCTATTACTTAAACCATCAAATGCATTAAAAAATGCATAAAAAATACATATTTAATATGGTCATTCAAGTTACAGCTAAACCCAATGCCGTATTTGTCTATTTATAGGCTCCCAGCCTAAAATAATTGAAAACGATAATAAAATTAGGAAACAACAAATTTTTAATAATAATTAATATCAAATTGATTTGATTTGTACATTTTTGAAAAGAAATTTAATTTTTTTCAGTGAATTTTTGGAAATACTAAACGATTAACCCGTTTCCATAATAACCGATTCAATTCAAACGCAGATTTCCAATTTTAAAATTCTATTGAAAACATACAAACTTTGCCTGAGCCCAGTTCTTCATCTCTAAATAAATTAGATTTTTTAACACAGAGAAGCCTGACTCCGGGACCAAGAAAGGACTTACTGCCTCTTCCTTAGCTAGCCGGTCTGTCCCCTCGTTCACTTCTGATATTGACAACTAGTGACATATAGAAAACCGATAATACAAGACCGGTTTACAAAATCTTTAGCAGACTAATTTTATTCGAACATTAAAAGAGCGTTTTAACACGGACATTAAAAGTTATCTAGATAATTGAATTATTAAAAATGTTGTATAAAATCTACAGCAGCACAGCAGATGACAGTTGCAAGCCACCAATGCAAACGTAAAACCATCGGAAAGTCCTTAGTTTTTGCCGGCCTAGGCCGGAAAACGCGTAGTTTCTGGCCTCCATAGATTTATAGAAAATGGTCATTGCTGGACGAAAACACAAAAACGTTTTTTAAAATATGTAAAGATGAATCTGCCTTTTGCGGATGTAGATTTTGCGCGAGGTGATATAGCCTAATAATAATAGATATATTTTCTTTATGGTAATTTTTTGTTTGCTTTATTTTTCTTTAATTACCAAAATGTAATTAGTTAAATATATTTTATGCACAAAGTATAAATATTTTGGTGTCATGAGTTTCCATTATTTTTAGTATTATGGTTGAGGATTTTGTTTGTCATTTGTTACCAGTAAGAATATTTGATAATGAAAAATATTAGTAATTTTTCTCAAAGGTAAATCAAAATATAGTTATTGGTATCGTGGTATATCGAAAATTCCATGAAATTCGTGTCGTGACCAACGTTTCGTTCATCAGATATGACCCAACTCATCCATCAAATGCTGGGTGTGAACACCCGATGAACAAGATAACAAAAACACTTTGTAACAACCTTTGTATAACTGACCTTTTACATGGGTTTGCAAGAAAAAAGTCATTTATCTTAAATGAGGGTTGAAATTACTTTTGACGGTCGACGTAAAGGCGGCCGATTTTAAAATACGTGTTTTAAGATTGTCCATGCCGTCGGGTCGCTACGTTAGGTCCCCCCAGTCTTATCGCTAACACATCTCTATCTATAAAACAATATAGAACATTACCAAAGTTAATTGCGGGTTGTCAAGGTGTCGATTTGTGGACCTGTAGATGTTATCAAAAATAAATATTACGCGTTGAAATTACACGGTTACATTGGTAAAACGTCCTTAACGTCGACGAGCATAGGGTCCAAATTCGAAAAAAAACTGTTAATCGATCTTGATAAATTTGATTGAGAGAGTCCAGTTCCGATTGCATGTCTACGTTTTGTTGGCGGAAACGGAAAGCTATGCAGATGGCATAGTAGACACTTTACATGAACAATGCAGGAAACTAGGTCCCAATTTCATGACTAGCCAACTGTAAGCTATAACATTCACGCTACCTTCTTAAAATATCTCTAAAGAGAGACCATAAGAAAACAATACAGAGGAAGAAACTGAAATGCATGCAACCGTATAATAAAACAATACAAACACAACACTCCTGGCAGATAATACGTGGTCAAATAACACATATCACAATATTAGCACGTACAATTTTGCAGATATTTATCACATAGAAGAAAAGCATTTTTCATACACAACAACATTTTATAGTATGTATTATAAATTTGTATTTAAAACGATATATTTACTTGCAAGTGTCCCACCATGGGGCACTTACGAGCAGACATACATTAGGAAGAGATAATGAAGCTATCTTTTAAACATGATTTATCGAAAGTAATCTACTTTTTATTTTACAAAAAGCGCATGCATTTTTGTTTAAAAATATAAAAGCAGTTTCATTTATTTTATAAATTATATCTCATAAACGACGAACAAAAATCATTCTTATATTTTACAATTTTTACAACAAATTTTAACATTAAATGTGTGTAACTTTATTAATAAAAAAAAATCGAATGTATTAGAAATAAGTCGACACATTTTAACTGATGATGACTGAACTAAACATAAATCTGTAAAAACAGCGGTTCTAGTTTTATGTGGAATTTTGTTCATTAACTAAATTGTAATAATTAAATAATTAATACAAAAGATATTAGGATATAAAATCCTTAACGAAATAACTGTAACTTCTTACTTGAAATTATAAATCTACATTTTTCGACCTATATCAAATCGATAGAGCTTTTTCAACATTTCAAGTGTACAAAGCTATTAAAACTATTAAAGTATCTGAATAAAGGAATTTTGAAAAATAAGTACAAGATGATAAAAATGAAAGTTCATAGAAGACAAAAAAACAGGGTCACATGAAGTAATATAACATATACGTATGTATGAAGAGGGAGGAAGTGACCTACACTGAAGGGAAAATGGATTTATGGAAACAATTTAGTTGAGGAATATTTTTTTCTAAGATCAAGAGAAACGATACCATAATTCTTATCATGAAGTCAAAGTTAAACTCGTTAATAATGCACGTCACCATATACAGAGTGATTTAAACAAATTATTCACAAGGTCCATTTGTTATACATACTATAACCAATGGACCTTGTGAAATGTTGTAGTATGGGTCGAATAAAATTTTGGAATTCGAATTTGTTATTTTATATTTTTCATTTCTACAACCCCTTGAAAATTGTCAAACTACGTGTGTAAATACAGGTTGGTCAATTAGTTATAATAATAATGTTTATTTCCACACAAAAAAAAAGTATGAAATTCCGGGATAAAGTTTCCATGTCCTCTCTGGACTGGAATGATATTTTTTCAAAATTTTCTGTTTTATTTTTATCATCAAAGTGTGACTAGAAACAGCATATATGGTTGATTTCTTCCGAAATAATTCACTGTGATATAATTAAGGAAACTTTATCCGTAACTTTTGTTTTAAGACCAATTGCGTAATTAGGAATTCTATTGAATCATGTACATGATGGTAACTAGAAAATAAGCTTTACCGAAACAAGTTGAAAATGTGGAACAATTTCAATAAAATAAGAGACCGTATCGTAAGATTGGCGCTCTTGATAATGATGAACTTTTTAATTAGCGGAACGTAACAAGTGATTAATAGAAATGGCGGTACCATAGAACAGCTGTTACCTTCCCGGCGGAACAACTTTCTCATTACGACATACAATGTGTCATTGCATTGTATGCAGATTGACCAGCAACTGTGACAATCTTCATCGCGTAATACATCAGTATTTCTCACATTTTATGAATATGAGACTTTCTTATACATGCACAAAATGTGGGAATGCGGAAATATCTCTCTGAATTTCTTATTTGAAAACTAATTAATTTTTTTGCGTTTTAATTAGACTTGTAAATCATTATAATTATTTATTCTTTACTTGCTGTAAAATATATAATTCATTGATTATGTTTATGTCGAAAAATTAAAAGGTTTAGTTTTTAAAAACTATAACACTGACCAAACAAAAAGTAATTCCAATTTATTTATGAAATAGAGTATCTGCCAGAATGGAACGGAAAAAGGTGAAACGAAAAACAGGAAACATACAAAAGTCAATTGTACCCAAAAAGGTCGTTTTGACGTTTCGGCAGTGGTTCATCTGCCATCTTCAGGTTGCTTCCCCAAATTTGCATACAATTATACAAACGTTGCTCAAACCCTCGACGCATATTTTGAAAAATTTCACTACATTTAAGATTTTTTTTATTCATTACTTAAACAAATATTCAATTGGGCGGTGTACCGATAATTATACATGTTTCGTTATTGCATTTACAAAATTTGGTTGTTATACAGTGCGATTCAAAAGTATCCCTCCCCCCTTGATAACTTTTGAACGGCTGGAGCAATCGCTATGAGAAAAATCACGTCGATTTTTATTTTTTACGTACAAAATGTTGGTGTCGAAAATTCAATTCACCGGAAGCGATGTCAACTTTCTTATTTTTAATGGAACACCTTGTATATTTTGACGTTTTTGGAAAGACGACGGAGAGACGAATCCAACGATACCGCATATGTTCATCTTTAATTTGAAAAGTAGCTATATAGGCAGCAATAACTTTTCTGTATTATGTTACTTTTTTTAAGCAAAATTGGCCAGAAGTTCGTAATAAAGATTTGCTTTTATTTGTTTATTATTTGTTTTGTAGCTGATTAGTTAGTAAATGTCTATTAATGGTTTATCGTGATATTTAACACTAAAAATGTTCATTACCTTATGGCTAACTAAGGAACACATAAAGAAAATGGCAGAAAATGTATTGTAAATTAAAGTTGAACATGGTATCGTTGGATTCGTCTCTTCGTTGTCTTTCCAAAAACGTTGAAATATACCGGGTGGTCCATTTAAAATAAGAAAGTTGACACCGCTTCCGGTTTCGCCGGAAGAGGAATTGAATTTTTGACAACACCAACATTATTTACGTAAAAATTAAAAATCGACCTGTTTTTTCTAATAGCGATAGCTCTAGTGGTTCAAAAGTTATCATGGGGGGGATACTTTAGAATCGGACTGTATACAGGGTGTTCAAACTTATCTGCGCACTATTGCTATCTTCGTTACTTTTGGAGCTACAGAGTCGGTTAAATTAGCAAAGATGCAGTGATTTTTCCTCTGATTGTAATGGTCCACACAAAAAAACAATTGCGCATCACATTTCAGAGCCAACCCAGATAATTAGATTTTTTTATTTATATAGCAATCGGTAGAAAATGAAATTTTGCACAAAATCTTCTTATATTACTATATCCCATGTGCGGTGACCTGTATTAATATCGTCGTAGCTCTTTTGTTTTTCATTTCTGGGATATAGTAGTATAAGAAGATTTTGTGCAAAATTTCATTTTCTACCGATACAATGAAAGCTATTTTTTCTTTGTTTTGATAAAGGATGAAACGATTTTTCCGAAACTGTAACATTTGACGTTGCCATTTAAATCCCCCCATGACGTCGATTTTTAATTTTTATTTACGTAAAGAATGTGAGTGTTCTCAAGGAAGCGATGTCAACTTTCTTATTTTAAATGGAGCAACCTGTATATTTTGACGTTTTTGAAAAGACAACGGAGAGACGAATCCAACGGTACCATATATTCAACTTTAATTTGAAAAGTAAGAAGATAGGCAAAAAAGTAACATATTATCGAAAAGTTATATACAGGTTGTTCCATTTAAAATAAGAAAGTTGACATCGGAATTGAATTTTTGACAACAGCAACATTTTGTACGTAAAAATTAAAAATCGACCTGTTTTTACTCATAACGATAGCTCCAGCCGTTCAAAAGTTATCACTATATATTTCAAATAGAATATGTGGCTAATACGTGTTCATTGGGAAATTATTAATGATAATTATTCTTAAGAATATAATTACTATAACCGTTTTGTACTACTTATTCTAATACAGTATATACCGTATAAATAAAATCTATTTCGCTATATACATACATTTTACAATGCATGTTAAGTATGGAACAACATTTGTCATGTGATTATTTCCATGCAATGGGGTCGATCATAATGCACGTATACCTTTTATTGGAGAGATGTTCAAGTACACTCACAAAGAGTGGATGTGTGTAGCATACAGACAGTTCCCTTGCCAATCAAAAGGGGGTTATTTTGTGGGTGTGTTTTTTTTTATAATAGCGATATTTAAACCATACAATTGCGTATATTTGGTAACTGGCATAAAAATGGTGATTGTCGATTTTATAATTCCACAAGCTATCATCTATATTTTTATTTCAAAATAACTACGAAATGTATTATTCATTTCATATTTGATCACGCACGAATTTCCAACTATATTATGTTCACATAACAACCTGCTTCTTATAACAATAATTCAAAATTACAATGTGGGAAGTGGCATACATTTCAAGTAAAGTTTAAACATATACCAATTTTAAAAAAACCGTAACAGTAAGTACAGCAAATAAATAATAAAATGCGCAATAATTTGTAAGTTCAAAAAATTACAATTATTATACCAAAAAGAAACCAATTATCCATATAAAATGTAGCACATATCGGCGTTAACTTTCTTTTTAAAACACATTTTCTGTTTAATTATAATAATTTAATTTAATTTATTTAAACTTTATTTAAACTTTATTTAAACCAAAAAAATATATATGTTTTACAAAATAAGTTTACATCTTATTTTGAACGGTTTGAAAAACACTAATATTTATATTGTACTACAAATCAAGTTATATGTTTCCCTAAAATGTTACAAAATAAAACCAACAAAATGGCTCAAAATTTACAGTTAAATTGTTTATATGATTTGAATGCATATTGGTAATGCTCACGATGAATGCACGGCTGTTCCTAGCGGCAAAATCCGTCCAGTTTATCGGCCTCAAACTATATGTGAATAAAATCGTAAAGACCAAGAGTGTTTAATAATCTTTAACATTTTCAATAAGATCCAACTATAATCTCTATAAAAGTAAATATTTTTTTAGAATGTATTTGGCGCTGAAACATATATTTCCTAGAGGTGCACCCTCTATTAACGAAATTCCACCCCGTTGAAAATCATCAAATAATTATACTTAATTAATTTTGTATAATTTTTTCAAATAAAGAGATAAATAATGCGATCCTGTTAGAACGTATAGGTGAATTGAATTTCGATTCCATTGAAAAGAAATTATTGGACAAAGAATTTGAAGAATTTTTGAAATTTTCTTTGGTCGTGATTACGTGATTATCATCTTGTTTTTGATAGTGTTCCAAATATGTCCCAAATCCTTGGTTAAGTAATGGACTAATTATTATTTTTTATTATTAGATAGGTGCCTATACAGAGTCTGTATACAGTTTGTATTCTTCTCGGACAAAAAAAAATTAAACGTGTTAGCATCTACCCTGAACATGTTTTGTAATCAATTTGTAACGCTGTTAATTATTCCGAAACAGGTTTTAAAAATGAAAATTATAAACTGACTGTATATGTATAATGTGCAAAATAAGAAGATAATAATAGAGAACTCTTACACTACTCATCTATACAGAACAGGTTTTAAATAGGAATCCGACATCATTTTACTGGCTTTGAATCAAGAATTCTCATTTTACTATGATACAGTATATAGCGTAACAAACGACGTGCGAAGGAACCCGGAAACCGCGAGCCGTCCGAAATTTTTATTTTACTATTTTTTATCAATGCCTCGAAAGCCTCGAATGAAATGTTGAGTCTAACTAAACATTAAGGACATGAAATCCCCAGATCTAAAATTAAATTTATCACATATTTGTCTGAATGTCGTGTATGTTTGATGAATATAACAAAAATATTATAAATAATAATCAACTAGACGTGCATTGTATAATAAATATATTTTTAAATAAAAACAAACGAGCCTCAATAAACAAAATAATAATAATAATAATAATAATATTTATTTAAAAAAAAAAAAAAAAGAATAATGCTATTCGTAAAGGAAAAGAGAACGAAATCGTAAGGTGAGGTTCAGCTTAGCTGATCTACTACATAAGCTTTAAATTACAGATTTAAACACTAGCTAGTAAAGGAAATTTTATACTTAAATTTAAACCTAATATCCTAATGTCTTAAACCTAAACCTAAATCTAAAACTATGGGCGTCGTCAAAAACCGCCACCGATAATCTGATAATCCGGGATAAGCTTAAGACTCTGAAAGGTATAGTCGAAAACAGCCACCTCATATTTGTGCAGAAAATGGTACTAGTTGTTTTAGAACAACAAAAGAAGTGCAATTGGCATTGAACAATATACATACAGTGACAAAGCGCGGTGAAAACTTTTTGTTAGTAAATGACTTTTCCACAAACATTATCGTGCTTAGGAACGGACATTATGCGTTTCTCACTACTGTAAAGTTAACTAGTAAGTAAGTAATTTTTGTATTTTTGTAAAATGTGTAATAATTGTAAAAGTATTTTGAATATATGACTGAAATATTTATCTGTTTCTATACGTAACAATAAAAATATGATCACACACTACATAATAAGTAGATACAAAATATTTTAGAAAGCCCGTGGCTGTTTTTGACGATAGACCAAAATTTACCTGTGTAAGCCGTGGCGGTTTTAGTATATGATTTTATGACATGCACTTATGGTGGCTGTTTTTGCCGACACCGAAAACTGTATGTGTGCTCATATAACAAAAAAAAACGAAACAAGCACATCTTAATATTTTATAGCTCTTAATAATACTTGGGTTCATGTAAATTAAGTCTACATAATAATTTTTAATTTTGTGTTTTCCACAATTTAACCTTTCAGTACGAATAATTTTAATTTTCTATTGTACATATAGTATCAGTTTTTATGAATCCTTGATGCATTTCGTTTTGTGATCTATATAATGCATATTTCGCATTAACGAAGATATATTTTGACAGTACAAATTATATTATCTGGTAATATGATACAATTGTACGTATATGAAAATGTCAAATGGTTCGTTGAACAGATCCGATCATAATTTTCTTCGTAAACACAAAGACCCCGGATGGAATACAATAATGCGTAAAAGCCATTGATACAGATTTTAAAGCCCTTGTTTGTCTACTAGATGAACTTTGCTTTCATACAAATTCTCTCTGAACCATTTTAGTTATACTCGGAAGGCATATATCTATAGAAAAATATTATCTGCATTCTTTATACTGTCATTCATATTTTCGTTACATCATTGACGTTAAATTTTGCAGAAAATTTTCAAGGACCATATTATACAAAATTTATTTCATTGCTTATACCTGCGAAGTTTTGAGTACGTTTTATTTATGCATTTTTTATTTGTACAAATTTTGCGTTACCATTATCTAGGATTAATATGAACCAATCCGGACGACCTGTCGTCTAAACATATGTCGCTGTGTCCTACGTCTCCACCATTGGTTGCTATTGTCACGTAAGGTTACAGCCAATGAGGACTTATTTGCAATCGTACTCTACTCTATTGTTATAATTGTCACGCAACTGCTACCCTCAAGCTGCTAAATACACAATATGAAGAAAGCATCCCCCTATCAATATATAAAATATTGCGTCATTCTATAAATTATAGTTTTCTTTTTTTAACCAGTTTTTAAACAAGGACATATTTTTTTATTAAACATTTTTATTAAACTTTGAATGTGAAAGTAATAAACTAATCAATTAGATATTTAAAGAGGGCGTAAAATAAACTGCTGAAGTTACTGAAAACAAAAACAAAATATAAATATAACTATAAAAAAATTGTTCAGTTATTTCGCTTGATATTCGTTACACAAATATACATATCGCAAGTCAGAATGTGCTGCAACTCAAGCCTAGTAAAGTATCGGGGAATTGTACTTATTAACGAGTTTAAGAATTTTTTTATCTACATTTACAGAGCAATAAATTATGACAAAAATTTTTTGACTTGTAAGGAAATCGTTTCACTAAAAGATACCTTATAAATACCCTCGAGAGCACAATTGGATGCACACTGAGCTTCTGGCTAGCTTTTCTGATTTCTTCTTTTATGGTTGGAATTTAAAGGTGTCTTGATATCACTGTTTTTAGCACGTACCAAGGGGCATCCACTATTATCCTTAAGACTTTAGTCTGAAATCTTTCTAAAATTTCCAGGTTGGAATTATTTGCAGAACCCCACAGTTGGATCCTATAAGTCCATATAGGTTTTATGACAGATTTATAAACAAGTAGTTTATTTTCAATGATTAAATGGGATTTCCTACCAATAATCCAGTATAGCTGTTGGAAAAAAAAAAACCGTTTCAAAAAGTAGTAAATTTTATAGGAGTAAGTCTGATAATTGACATATGCATCGAATGGGGAATGAAAATGTGCAAAGTGAGTTAAATCAATTATATGGAAAATCGTTAAACTCCATACATTTAATATTATTTATTATTTTTTTAATATGACTGCGTTTATTAGTAAATATTAATTAAAACATTTTACTAAGTATGAATATTAATCCTTTAAGCTTTAAAACACCCGCCGCCATTTTTATTGCAAACATGGCCAGCAATATGCGTATGCTCCCACTATGTTATGTCTTATTGCTAATCATGCTTTTTGAATGGAGTAGGGTGGTTTATATAAAACATCTTATTTAGAGTACTTCATTTTTTAATATTGACAGTCATGATGCGTCAATAGTGGTTCCGATTCTTATGAACAATATCCCGGAAAAGCAACTTGATCTGTTGTCAAATATGAGGCAATACTGTCAATTTTATGGGGCACCCTAAAATTTTAGCCCTTGTTGAGTTATTAATGCGTAACCCTTTATATATATACACAATGCAAAGTTTTCATTATGTTTGTATTATTTATGTCTCGATGGCCGCTTTCTTTTCAAATAGGATGCTGGATGCTGCCACCATGTATACGTTGCATGAGTCACGCGATTTAGGTTCAACCCGCTAGGGCAGGATATATTTATTAGGTCAGTTTAATTCTCCAATGTCTGTGACTACACATGCAAAATTTTAAAAAAATGCAAGAAGAATAAATTATGGGAAATGTATCACGTTACCTCTATTGTAGCACAATGTGGTCGAATAAATTTCTTAACAATTACAAAATTCTTTGTTGTACTTAAATGGAAAAAAAATACAATCACCGATGTTAAACATAATGCACTTTTAAACTGTTTAAAACTTATGTAGGACCTTTAATTTTTACACACGTTATTTCACATTTTTTATCCTCAAAGAAACATTACCGTCATACATTATGAATAAATTCAGTTAAGATCGTTGATCACATTTTTATACGTGCTTTATTTAAGTTACATAGCGACACAATAAAATTACAACTATGTCAACTGAGAATTTAAAGCTAGATACAATTTTTAGAGTATAACATCATAAAGAAAATAATGAATGATTTATTTCATTAGAAGACTCTTGCAAAAATTTTGATATCTAATTTTATTTATTTTTAATTTCTAAATTAAGAATTAATTCACATTCCATATTTCTTGCCACGTCTTGTTATGGATTTTTATCTCTTTTTGGATAGTTGCTTGTCATAATTATGTAGATTAAATATTTTACTTTGAAGCGACCTGCGCCATTTTTCAGCATTAATTAATTCAGTATACAAGTAGGTAAGTTTTTATCATTTTATTTATATAATCAAAATAATTTGGCTTATCTGAGAATATTAAGCCGCCGTTTTAAGGATTTAATTTTGTAAATATTTCTCTCATATTTCTAAAGACTATAGATAAAAAATATTTTGCAGTCAGTGAATCCTAGTTATCTCCAGATCATGTAATTTTATTTTATGTGTTTAATATGTATTAAATACATAAATATTTTCTATTTAACTTGACTTGAAATATAATAATTAATTTAATTATCTTAATCATCGTAAATATTTTTGTAATAAAAAGCTACAGTAACTAATATTAACTATCCTATTAGAACACTTGATGTCAATATCTGAGATTTCTCATCCATAAAAACTTTATAGGTGAGAATTACATTTTGACACTTACATATTGAAAGTGTTTTAGGTTATAAAATGCACTAAAACTGTAGATCTTTATCATTTATGAATGTTCATAAATGATAGATTTAAAAGTTTAATTTTGTTGATTTTTTAACAAATATGATATTTGTCATAAGATCATTATTTTCATAATTATAATGTTTGCTTTAGTTTTAAGTATTTTAAAAATTTGTACTTAGAAATAGCAGAGATTTTCTAGAAAAATTATTACTAGCGCAAAATATTAATAATATTTTTCATTATTTTTCTTCCAAAGTCCCAAAAACTAGCTAACTAATGAGTGGATTCTGTCTGTGCCTTACATTTTGTATAATAATAAAACTTAATTTAATTTTGATATGAGTGACAAATTAAAATTATTCAAATGTTAAAATATTAACGCACAGTAACTCATAGTCCATAAGGCTATTTTAACAGAAAGGTAAATATACTAGAAATTTATAGTGGGGTTGAAAACATTACAAAAGAAAGACAATTAGATTAAATTTCGCCAGACAATAAGTTAACAATGGATTATATACATTTTTTTGACAACCAATAGAGGCGTATAAAATTAAATTAGGTATTTTCTAAAAGCTAATGAATCTCTTTTAAAAGTCGGTATTTTCAAAGGTGGCAACTTACGGCACTTGTTCAATACAAAGGGTGGTAAGATTCCTGCAGTTTTTCGAATACCTTTCGGTGACAAACGACAATTTTAACTTTTACCTGTCAATAAACTTTTAAAACAGGCTATAAAAGTTAAAACAAGAAAAAACGACCATATATATTTATTACACATCCCTTTTAATGAAAAACAATCGCTTTACAACATTTTTTGGCTTTAATTATATGAAATTTAGTAAAATTGTCCAGAATTAAAATTTTTGTAATTTAAACTTGCTAATACTTCCTAGTGTGAATATTTAAGATAAAAATGTAACCAATAAAAACGTACACAAAGTTTTCAAACGAGTTTTTAGGATGTTGTTAAGATGGTCGTGCTTTACCAAAAGTGAAACCAATTTTAAAAGGAATTCGATGAGGACCACGACATAACCTATAATTATAGGCAATCTCTAGTATAGCATTTTACGGTGCACTGCATGTCCTACGCTGCTCCATAAACGGTTCAAATAACCTTTTGTTTTCACAAAATTGACATGTATAAAAATTTTCATAATTACTTTACCAATCATGCTGTCAAAATTTTAGGTTTAAATTGTTATTATATACCTTCATATATATATTTTTTTAAGTTTAATTTTACAGTTGTATTGTGTGAATAAAATTAATTTAATGATAGGTTTATTTAATGAAAGGAATTTATAATTGCGAGGTGCGAAGCCTTTTGTTAATACACACACATAAGAAAGTTATTTTGTAAATTTATTTCAATAAAGTCCTTAAAATATAAAATGTTAGAATACAAAATAATTTAGTTTGAAAGTATAATTTTAATAAATAAGAACTAACCTCCATGTAATTTAAATTCGTACTAATGAACGTTCTATATTCAAAGATACATCAAAATATTTTAGAAATATTCATATTAATAATTTTAATATTATTTCAGTAAAAAGGTAAACAACAATGTGATTAGTTGTTTCATAGTAAATATGTGATTCCGTACTAGGTCCAATAATTTTTTCCCAATAATCGGTGTATAAATGAATTATTGTAAAAGACGAGTCAATTAATATAAAATAATTATACCAAGTTTTCTGTTCAAATATTTATTTAATGGTGGCCATATTGGACTTGACTTGACAACAAGCGGTGAGAATATGGTTACAAATTTGGAAAATTGATAGTCCCATCAATTTTATATATAGCACAGCCAACGTCAATATATTATTCTTGTTGTATAAGTATAACACACTGTACATAAAATGTATCCGTGTTGATGATATACCATAAATATGCATATACCTATGTCACGAAAGCTTTTTTCTATCTTAAGGACATGAGAATTAAGGTTTTTTTATAAAGAGATCTAATGAATACCAAAATCTCAATTTGAATTCGAAGATCGGGTCTTAGTTGTAAACGATCATCAATCTGGGGGCGGTACAGGTTCCGAGGTCGAGACCAGACGGTGGCAAGTGACAGGTTCACTGGTCATAGATCCGCCCTCCGCTAGCTCGGAATTAGTTTGCGGCAGCTCAAAGTACCTGCCAGGATGACTTGAACATATGATATATGTGTGTCTCAAACTTATTGTCTTGGCTAGGATCATTAACAGCGACCAGCCAGCTACATGTACAGAATGCAACACGAAAATGTACCATGCATTTTACAATTTTTTATAATCTACTGCAAGTCATTTATTACATAATCTTTTATAAAACATACAAATATCTCATGGTTGTCGTTTTGTAATCAAAATTAATATTATTTAAAATGATTTGTTTATATTTCGAATTATTATATGATTTCGAATTAATAGATACTAATTTTTACTATTTCTGAATTCATAAATATTAAAATTGCAAATTCGCAATAAATATTTTCCGACGTCTATAAATCTATAAATATTATATCACTATTTACAGCTAAATTAAATATAGTAGACGCATTTTATGTCAAAGACTAATTAATCACTTCGCTCATAATCACACCGAGAGAACTAAAAGTACTAAAACTTTTTCGTCTAGACCGTTTATACACATACAACATACATTTCACATCGTTCATTGGCACGGCCAATAATCTTATAATAATTCCGAGACTAAATATTTGGCTAATTGTACGTATTAGATCTCAGGGTTTAAACAGATGTTTAATTTATACCATGAGCATCGAAGTATTTTGGATTAAAAATCAAAAATCAATATATTATACGCTGTGTTGCAATTGGAAGTCTCGTACACTGCCCAAAATGAATAGCAAGTTGCTTTCAGCTTGGAATTGAAAATAATAGAAAACTGTTTTCGATTGACTGTTCTTAATTTATAAGGATATGTATATACGGGGGTAGATTTGTCAAGTAACATTTCATATTCTGTTTAAAATTGGTGAGTGATAACACTGATAACATAATTACGTTTGAAAATAATAAAACTCAATAAAAAATTAGGAAAATAGCAATACGTTATTATTTCAAATAGAAGCAATAAATATAATTAAAAAACCTTATTTAATATGATGATTTTAGTGTATTGTCTTTTATGCGTACATTTCTAAATTAATATATCCAGTACATACCTGTAATTATTTTTGTTGACATGTATGTGGGGTATATTTTATGTGACAACGTCCTACAGTAATATCGTTTTTGTATTCTGGACAGCTATTAGGAATGTAAAACAAGTTATTATGTTGGTGTTTACAAGTCATAAAGGAGACCAGATAATATATTTCATTTTGGGACCCTTTAAAGATCCTTATACCGCCGTACCTGGACTGAATTTTACTTTAAAATCCGTTTTCTTTGTTTCGACAAAAAATGTCAAGAGAGTTTTTTTAAGCAAATAAAAAATATGCTTGTTTATATTGTCTGTCTATATTTATATTATCTCTCTGTATCCAATACTATGTTGATAATTAGACGTGAAACGCTCTTTAATTTTATAGAACACAAAACGAATTCAAAAATGGTTAGGGCTCTACCGTAAAAGATAAAAGACGTGTACCGTACTCAAGAAATAACAATAAACGGCACTTGCTTTGTTATTTTTACCTGGGATTACATAATATAAATTTTAAAAATCTAACAAAAACTAACAAATTAAGTGTTATTAAATTATTAAACAAGGTACCGTGAAACAATGTGATTCTTGGATACATCACCTACTTATTAAAAATTAATTGATGCCGTCCCAATTTACCAAAATTAATTGCACCTCTGACATCAAATATATCTACAAGAATTCTTTAGGACCTCGTTTTGATATTTTTTTACTAACTATTTGATACAGTGTCATCTGAATCCATTACACACAATCTTTGCATATTTATTTATCAATTTATCATTCGCTTGTTAGTGTTACGCTTTACCCTTACAATGTGTACGGAAGGGATAAAAATCGATTGCTACCCATTAAAACATTTGCCACGAACGACTAACTTAAGAACTTAACATTTAAGATATTTATTATTTTTCAAATTGCTCAAAAACTTTTAATAAATTACCCACACCCTATACATGAACTAAAATGTAGATATAGTAAATGTTTAAGTCGCAGTTTAACTGGGCTGAACTAAGTTGCCCACTTAAGAAGCAATAAAGAAGGCTTCAGCCAGACTCATCAGCTTTATATAGTATAATATTGCTTTGTCACTCTTCATTGTGTTCTTATACACAGCGCGGCGCCTAGAGTGTTTTTTATGTAGTAAACAAAGGTTTGTCAGAAAATATTTCTATACTAGTAGAATGTCATTGGAAAATTTATTGACACACTTAATAACTTTACAATTTAAACAAAATTCATACACATGCATTTACTTCTATAAAATAAAACATTGTTTGCCTTTATTCAGATGCATTATTTCTCATAATTTATTTTGTTTAAAATAAAAAGTCTGAAATATTCAACTTTTACTACAAATTACAACTATCGAAAATGGCGAATTATCTAAAAAAAAATAAGTTGTTAAACATTAATGTTGACTTTGACTATACTGTAAAGTAGAAATTCTCTCTATTCCAAGTATTTTCATTTAATTCCCGTGCCTGCCATTTTCTTCTTTACCTATACATTTTCCATTCATAAGTTTCTCATTTTCCTTATCAGCATACCATCTATCTGTGGACTATTTCTAGCCTACATGATACCCTTCATCATTCCTAGTCGTTTTGTTCTAATTCACTGAAATCAGTTTTTCTTCTGGGCCACTTCATGAAAATCATAATCTTTGCATAAAACCTTTGTTTAAATTTTTTGGAGAAATATAGCGTGACTAGAGGAAATATATTTTTGTGTGTAAAGTTTAGACTGAAATTAAAAGCATATTTTTATTGCGTAGAACTGTTAGGAGAGTAAAGGTCGAAATGGCCAAAATGTTGAATACGTAGGATTCGTTGAAAGCAAACTGATGGTTGCAAACTGAAAACATATGTTTAGATACAAATTTAATGTAACAAAACTTATTTCAGTTATTTAAGAATTCTTCATACTTTACAATACAAATTGCTGAAATATAACGGGTTCTATATTTGCTTTATATAAATTCCAATAAAATACAAGATATTACAATTTTACTAGATTTGTATTAACTGTATTGACAATGTCGCAGACATTTTTACAAGTTGTCATAAAAACATTATGGAGATAATTTATCTCAGCAAATAATAATGTACTATTAATGACAATAAACATTTTGTATTGATAGTGTATTTCTGTTAGTATAAACAATCGTTTATATGTATATACAAAAAAAAATGTTGACATTACAGCTATATAATGAATCATTTACCGTGTATTATCGCAAATGCTTTAACAAAAAGATTAAATTATATTTTTATTGTTACGTCAGCGGATTGTTTCCAATGTCCTACAAATTTCAATATTTTATGCCTTTTAAACATCTTCAAATTCATGGGTGGCCTGACCAATGATGAAGGTTAAATAAATGTTAGGACAAATTTCCTCATTCATGCATGGACGATACCGTTTTTTAATCCTATTTTGTATTGTTCTCTTCAATATTCCATTTTTCATATAATTGTTCAAAGTTTAAAGAATTGTGGTTTTCCATTTTACATTAAAAATAATTATTTTTTAATGGGTTTATTTAAAATATTTAATTTTTCGTTATTGTTCTGCTAAATTTTCTAAATAATTATTTTCTTTTCCTAATTGGCTTTCACAATTGACATAAATACCACGGAAAATAATATATTTTTTATATAATGGAAAATAACAAATAAACAACGGAGTGTATTGGAAGTGATTGCGTCCTCGGATCATACTAACGCACTCTCATCCACAACTCAGCATTCTACTCCATTAATATATTCAGATGATAACTTTGACGAGCTTAAAATGCTGCAAAGCCACCAATAAATTCAAATACACATACTATCACGAATAAAATTGAATAAATTTATAAAATGGTAGATACATTAAAATAAATCATATTTTAAGGATAATTAATTTATAAATTAAACTTTAAATTACTTTTGAATTTGTTTTTATTATTATAAATATTGTGTATTTATCACAAATTTGTGATAATTTGTATTTTCTCTTCACTGATGTGTGTAAACTTTTAAATATTTACATAATTTTTTCTCCATTGCACATATTATATACCATATCTTTATGGTTTAAAGTCGACTTTAAAAGTATTATGAAACTGGGCGTTACAATGAAATAACACAAATAATTTTCTAAGAGAAATGCTTTACTGGTACCCACATCATATCGTCATTCAATTCCATTTTTCACCCATCGAATGCACTTTTATCCCCTAATTTTTCAACACTCTTTTGCATCTGAACCTCTATGTTGAGTTTTTATTTCAAACATATGTATCTTCAAACATACCTTCGAACAATTAATGTATGTATTTTTGATTATACATAGACTCATTTATTATGTCACAACTATGGATGGCAAATTATCGCTAAAATTCCGTTAATTAACCGTTTTTTGCGTATACCGGTTATGCGCAAAAAACGGTTAATCGGTTTGCGGTTTTAAATCGATTTTGAAACCGGTCTTTAAAAGGCGGTTTTGAAACCGGTTTGCAAAGCCGGTTTTATAACCTGTTCACCGGTTTTGAAAACCGGTTTCAAAATCGGTTTTGAATTGAGATATTATTGGAGAAACTCTTCGTTTGTTCACTTGCAATAATAACAAAATTATCTTAATTAACAATAATTAAATAATAAGTAATTATTTGGGTTTGACGGTTTTCGATTTTTACCTAAAAACCGTTTTTTCGTGAACCATATACCGGTTAAACGTATTATAAACCGGTTTCAGTTGCCGGCCAGCACAACTCTCTTGTCAATTACTTCTCTCAATTTTTCCAAGAAAGTCTCCTAGCGGATAAATATACAACAACAAAAGCAGCAAAACGTAACAGCAACCGATGTAAATAAAATTAGTTTTATATAGAAACATTATGTTTTAATTGTTTTCAAGTATTTTTATTCCACAAATATTTAAATCTAATAGCGTATTGACATCAAAACATACGCAATAATTAATTATTTTTAAAATCCGATATATGTAAAAATGTTTTGAGCACATATATCGATTTATACATTTAGCCATTAAAATGTATGAATGAATCGAAACGTAAATTCAAACACTGATTATATTTAGAAGTCTAGACTACAAAACGTGTAATAATCAAACGTAAATTATAGTGAATACTCTTTATTTATTTCTTTCGAATTATCTTGACTGTTCTAACAATTTTAAGGAAATATATTATAACAAATAATAAATTTATTATAAAAATTACATATATGTATTTTTTTGAATTGACTGAAATTTCAAAAAAACAGATTCAAAATTTTTACATCCATAACTAACAATCGAATATTGTTTACCACATTATAAATTCGATAATTTTGGTGTTCGATCAAGTTCGACTATGGGTCCGTTGTAGATTTTATTGACAAAAATAATTTTAAAAAATAATTAAATTAAACATTTTTTTTTTAAATCGTATAAGGTTATCAATTTTCTCATACTTCAAATATCTAGAAATTTCTTACTCTATAATAATTATTTTATTTTAGAAAAATTGCAAATTATGAAAATTGAACTGTAATATACGTAATATAAAAGCTTTTCCAAATATAGAAGAGTATATTATATTAAATTTCAATATTGCTCTACGAATATTCCATATTTTAATAAAATTGGAATGCCGCGAATTTAACTATGATCATATCATTTATGTTTATTGAATGAACATCTTGCCTGATATTGTGAGATTAGAAAATTAATATGTAGGTCGTAATGATGGCTCAATAATAGATTTGCGAACATATTTAATAATAGAATCAGGACGAATGCAACAGTTTTTGGTGAAAACACTACATATTTGAAAAAAATGCAAATTTTAATTCCACGGTAAAAATTTGACTACTTTTCTCAAAGGTACCGAGTATCGAAAATATTTTGCAATCGTGCAAAAGGAATTTTTTTGAATAATCGTTATTTTGATGAATGTTGAGTTAAATTTAACCAAGCCACCGAATTCTATGAAATTATGTATGTTTTTAAATTGGACATTGTCAATTGATTGAAATTACCGATACTAATTGATCAAATATAAAATACTATTAATAGACAAATAATAATTCGGGGCATCAAATGATAATCCCAGGTATCGAGGTAATAATTCCAGACATTTACATTACCTATCAAATGAAAATATTTTATTTAAAAATGAATTCTATAATATTGTATGTAGATTGTTAATTCCGAGAGAGGTGCGGGAAATAAGCTTCAGCAGAGATTTTTTAGTCTTTATTCTCCCTCGTTATGGACATCTCTCACTCTATTAACGGATTCAGAACCTTCAGATTGTTAATTCTTTTCAGCATTCATGTTTTTCTGTTTAATATAAACTTGGTGGAGAAAATATCGAGCTTGTTGATGTTTCATATCCATTAGTCCATTAGTTAGCGTCACCTACACGCCACACCGTCCACCTTGTCAATATCCCTTCCAAGGAGGCTCCGCCTCCCATGCGCACGCTTATTAACTCTCCCCCCCCACTTTGTTACAGCACTGGACAAGTTGGGAACGCGACATCACTTCACCAACAGTACCCCTGAACCTGTGCAACCAAATGCAGCATTTGACATCGCAAGTTTAGTGCTTTACGGATGCCAAGCATTACCAATTCGATTGAAAATACTGCTGGATAGACTGTTTTCGGTGCTCCAAAAAGAACAAGTGCTTCTGGTGTTGCATGGATTCGGATGGACACCTGAAGACTACGCAAGGGGTTACATCTTTCAGGTACGTTCAAGAAGAAAGATATTTGTAGTGTTATAATTAAATAAAATATATTTGATAAAACAGTGCGCGCGAATTTTTAATTAAAAGTGCTCTTAAATATGGGTTTAGAATGCCATAAAATGACTTATTTAAAAATTGGAATATGTAGTGTTTGCGTATAAATCCGCAGTTAAATAATTTAAAATTTATTAATTAAAGCAAAAAAAGTGTTATTTTGATTTTCTGTTTAACATACAGTATTTAACTTAATAAGTGAAGCCCAAGATGAGTTATCCGACGCTAAGTGATCGTTCTCGCGCTCATCCGCACTTATACGTACCGTCGAATGGCATTACAGTATCATGGAAATCCGAATCTAAAGTAAGATAATTTTAATATTATCGAATGTTCTTAAACCACATTTTTGAACCATTTTGAAATCAGGTTTTTAAATTTATAATATTGTCCAATGCATGCGTACTGAATAGGGGTATCTTGGCACGAATGTATTTGGACCTTATGAATATTTAAAACACTAGACTAGGTAATTTCGTGCAACGATATGTGGTATTCGGAATCACAGACACTAAAATTATAGAGTATTTTGCATATCATTTTTAGGAGACGTAATAATTTTCATATAGGTATAATTTTTTAAATAAGCGCTCTGGTCTTTTTAGGCTAATCAAGTTTTACACTGTGTAATATACAATTTGGGTCGGTTTGTAATCACGTAAGATTGTTTGCTAATAAGCGATTAACGTTTATTTCTAAACATGTAATCACATCCTGAAATCTCTTTAGCAGTGTTTTATTTATTTTTCACTCTATTTTTCATGATATGTGTTTATTTTGTATTTTGATATCGGTAACGCTACTGGCAACGTTTAAAGGCGGCGACTATATTGAACTTGGATCGGGGCAGGTAACTTACCAGTTCGTTTATTTATAAGCTCATGGGAGACATTTTGCAGGCTACCTTTCCAAACAGGAAGGTTATCGTTGCTGGATATTTTTACACGCATTTATTCATAAAATACGTGCACTTTCAAACAAAACATCTTGTTTGTTTTTTATACTACTTTTATAATATTAGACCTTCATTTGCACTGCATACATTAAGGAGAAAATTCTTTCATTATATTGTAACTAGCTTGATGATTATTTTATTTTTATTTTTTCATTAATTTCAGGAGTCACAAGGTGGTACGTTGGATAAATGGAGTATTTGTACGCCTGAAGAAGAACCTTTGGTACTTCAACAATTTCTTAGATTTGGGGAAACGCGGGCCATCACGCAGCAGTTACTATTAGCACAGCAGGCGCTTCAGGATTCCACGCTGGAGCGCCTGGAACGTCGTTCATCACCAAATACACATCGGACTATGTCACCAAATCGCTGTCCCTCACCTTCGCCTACGTTCCATCTCTCACATTTACAAACTATGTCACCACACCAAAAACATCACCTAAGTTTTTTAAATATTTCTCCTCCAAATGGACCTGTAACTTGTTCTTCGCCCCCTACTGGTGCTAATAACAATCCACTGAACCAGTCTCCATTAAACCGTCTTCAAAATATGCAACCATTCGATTTTCGAAAGTTAGGATCGGGACTCGTTGGTTTTCCAAATAAAGTAAATATCGATCCGAGAAGAAGAACTTCTGAGAGTGACACTCCAATAGGATTAAATCTAAGTATGTCTACATCTTTGCCTTCATGTTTACCTCCACCACCACCCGTATCTTCACTGAATCATTCAGCGGCTGCCATGGCCGCGAGTTTAGTAGCGTCATCTTTTCCTGGATTAGTGTCTAATAGAATGTCTGTTGATAATAAACCCCCTTCTGGAGTAGAATATTTAACTGGTATTAATGAATTCCCATCGGAAGAAGATGACGATATGGACGAAGTTTCTCAGAGTGCATTAAACTTGAGCCGCGACAGTGACATTTTAAAATCACAAAGGCATTCTAGAACTATAATGGGAAGAAAATCAACAACACCGACCAAAAGACATTGGGGTTCTTCAAGTATACCTTTGAATTTGGGCACACAGTTTATTAATCCAGCGACTGGGAAAAAGCGAGTTCAATGTAATGTGTGTTTAAAGACGTTCTGCGATAAAGGCGCTTTAAAAATTCACTTTTCTGCTGTTCATTTGCGGGAAATGCATAAATGCACAGTTGAAGGATGTAATATGATGTTCAGTTCTAGAAGATCGCGAAATCGACATAGTGCTAATCCAAATCCCAAACTACATTCTCCACATTTACGTAGAAAAATATCTCCACATGATGGACGAAGTGCACAGTCACATCCCATTCTAATACCTCCACAGACCGGTTTATCTTTACCGGCAGCTGCTGCTGCTTTAAATCCACTCAATCCATTCGGGCCATTCCCACTTCTTACGCCACCACCGGACATAAGACACCATTCGGCGTTAGCATCTTTGGATTTCAAACAAAGTTTAGATCTTAGCATGCAAAGATTTGAAGAAAACAAACACAACCCATCATCTGAAAACAACGCATCGTCAATAACAACTAGCAGTCACCATGAAGATGAAGAAGACGACGATGACGATGATGGAATTGTTGTTGTCGGAGGGGATGAAGAAGAAGACCAAGAGAAAATAGACAGTACTGATGGTGTATCCGATCAACCGGAAGATTTTAGTATGCCATCAAAACGACAAAAGATGTCTGTTTCTGATCTAGATGAAGACATGGCAAGCAACATAGACAGTAACGAAGATTCTTTGAGCGTCGTCGATACTCAAAGTTTAAAAGATGAATGTAATTTACCGACTAATAAAAGAAAACGCAAAAATCAAAATCCAACAAAATGTTCCCTTCCACCTGCAACTGAAGATACAGTAAGTGATGGAGACTCTTCAAACGATGTTTTTGTAGAGCGCGTTCAAGAAAAGCAAAAAGTTGAAAAGGATATGGAACAAATACCATCGCCTGATATTTCGCAAACTGTTGACAATCCCGAAAGTGGAAAGAGTCCGAAATGCATATCTCCATTAAATTTAGGAAAAAATAGTCCTGATGTAAATGCAAACGATACCGATAAAAATATATCTGAAATAAAAACTAGTTTAACTCCGTTATTTATGCTGGATAAATTGAAAAAAGAAAAAATGATGCATGAAAGTGAGCCCATGGAAGAAAATGATGACAGACCCGCAAGTTCAGTAGAAAGCAATAAAAGTGACGAATCGTTTGATTCTTCAAATGCACTGAGGCATTTAGAAAGTTTGTCGCATGGCCATTTTGGTGAATTAATGAGTAGAAGACTTCACTTAGGTTTAGACGGACATGGTTCTCAGTACCAGTCGTTGGGGTTTATGGTTAGTGGGGGACCACCTAGTCCTGCTCGATCGCAGGCTTCCTCGGCAGGAAGTTCTAACGGCGGCGATTCTCCAGATGAAAGTCAGTTGCTTGGCCATTTTGATAACGGCCAGTTTATAAGTACAATGGATGTTCCTATTGATAAAGATAATCCTAGACGCTGTACTGCATGTGGAAAAATATTTCAAAATCATTTTGGTGTTAAAACTCACTATCAAAATGTACATTTAAAATTGATGCATAAGTGTAACGTAGACGGATGCAATGCAGCTTTTCCTTCCAAAAGAAGCAGAGATAGGCATAGTGCAAATTTAAATTTACATAGAAAGTTATTATCGACGTCATCCGACAAAACGGCAGCAAGTTTACTCTTAGAAAAATCTTCGTTTTCTTCTTTACCAACAAACCCACCATTACATGGTGACATATTGGCACGAATATACGCGGAAGAAGTGTTTAAAGGTCATCATTTACCTCAACATCCCAGTTTAGAACAATTAATGCTTAATGGGGACCGGGTGCCTCCTCCTCCTTTACTTCTACCTCCTTTAGCTTTCCCTTTGGATAGTTTACACCACTTTTCTCAAATAAATGGTTCATCGGTGTCAACAAAAAAAGAAAGGTCTAGCTCAAACTCGCCCATATCCGCATCACCGCCACCGTCAAATTCTTCTCCAGGACTTGCAACGTTTGTTCACTGTGTTGAAGAGGATGTGTCAGTTCCAGACATCGACGGACATGTTACCTGTAGGCTTTGTAAATCATCTTTTGGAAGTCCATCTCAGTTAAAGGAACATTGTGAAAAAAATCATTTATCAGAAATGTTCAGATGTACTGTACCAGGATGTTACAAAGTTTTTATATCAAGAACAAAGAGAAATATACATGCGGAAAATGAAATTTTACATTCAAGTATCTCTAGAACAAGTTCGGATAGAAACATTTCGTGACCATTTCATAACTTTTTAAATTTTAGAACAGTGCCCCTGTGGTGGTGAACCAAACAAGTACTTCAAGACTAGGTAGTTTTCAGATATGTGATTTATCGTATATTAGTTATTAGTTTAATTTTCTTTGAAGCCAGTTAATTACCTTTATTTATTATTCTTGTAATATATATAGAAACATTCTTAATATTTAATCTGAGGTGCTTTTATGTTAAATGATTGCCAAACTTGCAAAATGTTTACAATAAATAGTATAGATAGGTGATCTCTTCATTGTGTTATAAGTCTACTCGTGTGAATATTGCAATTGCTCAGTTTTACATCTCTAAAAGTAATTTGTAGTTACTATGTTTCTAAATTCTTTAATCGATTGACATCATCGACTAATATAACTAATATAACAAAATATCCATGTTGTAGTTTTTGTATTTTATTAGATAAAACCTAATTTGCGCAATGGAATATTCACTACTTCATTACAACTTTATGATTATTTTATATTTGAAGTGTGTATTATAAAAACTAAATGTGCAATAACTGTATATATATATATATATATCCAGCTCTGCCTATAAATGTATAGATGTATATAATGTAGAACTTTTAGGTAAAGTTATAAACTCTCCTAAAGTTTTTCTGAAAGTATACGAATATACTGAATATGTATTAGAAATTATTTTTCAGTATCTTTCAGTTTAGTAAATTTTTGTTTTTCTTTATATTTGCTAAATTTGAAATGACCAATATCGAAATTTTTAGAAAGTTAAGTATTAAGAGGCACATTTTGTAAATGTTACTTGTTATTGCATATTCACTACTTGTGTACAGTAAACGATTGTAACTGCATTTTCGGCTTCTTAAAAATATAGCTGTCGTCTAAATGCTTTGGTTTTAATTACAATCCTTCCATTTCTAATTGACAATGTTAAGACACAGACTTTAATAATTTTAGGGAAACAATTTTGTCCGAAGTTTTTTTAATTCTTCCATTAAAAAATTCAATGAATTAGGTATGATAAATATTATAAATGTAGTACGTTGGTAGTTAATTAAATATTCTAGATAACAATTTTTTTACTATTCTATTCTATAGTGTTTCTTTTTATACATAATACAATTTTCCAATTCTGTAATTTATTTACTTTCAAACATGTGCTTATTACTTACTATGTGTAAATGTAACAATTTCCAAGTTATTCACAGTTAGATGAAGTGGAATTTTGAAAAATTCTTATCAAACTTCTGCGAAATAATTAAAAAACAGTTAGATGAGTGAATTTATTAAGTTTCAATGAAAATGGTTTGTTTGATAACAAAAATTTGATGTCTTATTTCGTTTATTTTAAACTATTTCTTCAAAATGTTTTCTGATTCTTCTAAATAAAATCACGTTTTGCTCTAGTATAGTGGGGACCGCAGACGACTTTCAAAGTCTTGCCAAAAAAGTTTCTTTTGCCTTTCTTTTTTTTTTTTGCTTAACAGTTAGTGTATAAATCTTATATTTAAATTTATCTCTATATAGAATATTTACAAAGCTACAAAATTACACATGTAGGAGTACATGTAAGCTCATTTGTATAACATCAGAAACACAATTTTCTGATTTAAAAAAACTCGAATCAATCGTTTATTCTAAAATGTACGATAACAAACTCTAGCTGTCATGTCATGTCATGAGAAAATCATGAATATGACATGTGCGTGTTAAAATTTATCGTGTCAAATTAAGTGCACTATAATTTGTAGACATGAAATTATAGTACGTATACATAAAACACACAAGTAAAGGTTACAAAGATCGTTATGTCTATTATTAGTACTTTACTTTTATTATACCGGGTGTTAAAAAAACGGATATTTTACTCAGTTATAGTACTGATGGAAACAAACAAAAAAATCTTAGTGAACGTGGGTCCGCAACTCAACTGTTTCTGAGATATAGTCGATCTTCTGTTTTAAAATCAACAATTTGATTTTTGTGTTTTGAAAATAGATGAGCAGATGAAAATCCCCATGCTGTTTTTGAACTGCATCACCAAAACCGCTTTTCGCTAAATGTTTGGCTTGCTATTTTTGGTTCTGGAGACTGTTTAATTGGTCCAGTATTTCTCCCTAATCGTTTAATGGGAGAAGAATACTGGGATTTTTTAAGAAATGAATTACCCGTTTTGTTAGAAGACGTGCACTTTTTAACAGATTAAACATGTGATTTATGCAAGACGGAGCTCCTGCCACATTTTTCCATCTTAGTTAGACATTTTTTAATTCAAAATTACAACGGGAGATGGATAGGATGGGGCAGTTTAACTGCATAGCCTCCTAGGTCCCCTGACCTGATACATCTCGATTTCTATGTTTGCGGACATGTAAAACAATTAGTGTACCCACGATCTGTCAACAATTTGGAAGAACTCCGCCAACGAATCGTAACTTGTTGTGGAGAAATTCGGAGGATTCCAGGAATTTTCGAAAGGGTGCGCCGATCATTCATAAGGAGGTGTGGAGCGTGATTAGAAACGAACTGTCGACATGTAAAGCATTTACTTTAGTTTTCCTTTAAATTATCTTTTGTTTTATGCACATTGTCATCTTTGTAATTATATCCGACAACATTTTTTTAACACCCGCTGATGTATATGCAAGTGTAGACAAATATAACAAAATAAAATAACAAGTAATTTCGTGATTTGGTCATATAATAAAATTAGTCTGGGAATTATTTAAACCATTAATAAATAATACCAATTAATTAATCATTAATTAATTACGGAATTAGATCATTATAAATTTTTCTGCTCATACCGATAAAAATTTGTTACATTATTTAAAACTGCAGACTACTACCAAAAATACAAAACCAAAGGACAGAAGTCTAGAGGAAAATATCAGAAGCTAGGAAAAAATTCGGTAAATTGATGGAACATCATAACAAGGAAAACCATAAACTTTTCTAGAGAACAATAAAAACCTTTAAAAATAAAACTGGAAAGAGCAAAATACGTAGTATAAAAACAAAAGATGGAAGGATACTAACGGAAGAAGAAAACATTATGGAAGGTATACTTTGAGGAATTATTAGGACCAGACACTGGAAGACAGGATGCAGGAAACAATTTCACAGTAAGAAAGAGAGATAGAAAACGAAGATGAGGAAATTACTTTGGAGGAACTCAATGATTCCACGGAGAAAATAAAAATCGGTAAAGCAGCTGGAATAGATGAAGTAAATCCAGAACTAATAAAATTTATTGCATAAGAAGGAAAGAATGAGATACTTAAAATATTAAATGCATGCTGGAAACAAAAAAGAAATACCGAATGAATGGAAAGTGGGAATCACCTTGCCGATTTACAAGAAAAGAGACTTGGAAATTATAAACGAATAACATTATTAACAACTAAAGCTACAGTAATTAAAGAGGCACAATGTGGTTTCCGGCCAGGACATAGTATCCAAAATGTTACCTAGATATGACAAAAACATTCGATAAATAGAGAGAAAATATGGGAAAGTCTATATGGGAAAAATGTAAGCGTAAACCTCATCTTAGCCATTAAAAGTATATATAAAAGAACAGCGAACCAAGGAAGAACATATAACAGACTTTCCGAAAAATTCATCACAACAGAGAGGGAACTGGATATTATTAATAATAATAATAATCTTTAATGCCAAACAGGAAAACCCAGATACAGGACATTAAACAGATATAGTTTAGATAATTATAATAATTAATAATAATAATAAACAAATTTATTAAAAATAAAAACAATATAGTAATAAAAGAGAACTAAGGAAAAATAACAATATAATAAACTTAAGAAAACTGAAAAACACATCTTCCAATATTTTATTTCCATTCTTACACAAAATTGAAACTGGAGATCTATGCATCAAAGTCAAAGTCGTACGAGCTCTTGGAACAACGAATGTTGGTGAATATCTGGCTGTGAAGAATATATTTGAAAGTAGAAATGGCGAGTACATTTTGTTATTAATTAAATTAAATAAAAACATTGGCAGTGGAAAATTCTCTGCATTCAGAAGGAGATGTCATCATATGCCGCTGTAGTAACTCGCTCTGTGCAATTCCCCTCTCCGGATACACTCCACCCATTTTGAAAGAAAGGCATTTTAAAAATTTACGATGGATATGATGATGATACCATATTAATATGGCATATTCAATCAAGCTCTACTTACTACATAAGCGTAGAATATGGACGTCAATGTCCGCAAAGGATTTAGATATTTTAATCATAAATCTTAAGGTTTTATAGGTAGATGAGCATACCCCTTGTTAATATAAGTGCCTAAATTCAAAGAGTCATCAAAAGTCACACCAAGATCCATGACAGAATTTTCTTTAGAAAGTTCCACACCATCAATACAGTATGCTGACTGGAAAGTTAATGTTTTCCTTGTAAACGCCACCACGGTACATTTGCCAATATTTAGTTTTAATTTGTACTGTTGACACCATTCCACAAGCGTATTTAGATTTTGCTGCAGTAATTGTATATCACCGGGACAAGATATCGTTAAGTAGATTTCAACATCATCTGCATAAGCCAACACTGGGCAGGTCATGGCATCAAAAAGGTCATTAATAAATATTATAAATAAAAGTGGGCCTAAGTTTGAACCTTGATGCACGCCCGATGTAGAAATGAATTCAAACGAATTATAACCGTTGAAGAACACGTAATTAATTCTATTTTCCAAGTAAGATTTTAATAAAGTTAGAAAACCTGGAGTGATACCAAATGAACTTAGCTTGTCCAACAAAAAGCTATGATCAATAGAGCGTTCGATAGGTCAGTATATATGACATTCACTTGACCGCGAGAATCAAGAGCTTCAGAGATGTGTTGAACTACTGATGCAAGGTTTGTAACTGTGGATCGCCCTGGGACGGAACTATGCTGATGCGTAGATATGTACGGCTTTATGACATTGTATGTGGTGCTGAACAGTAATTTGTTTGATATTAACACAAAAACAAGAACATAGGATTCAAGCTATAGAAATGAAAATTTTGAGGAAGACAGCAGGAGTTAAAAGAATAGAATAAAGTCGGCGAAAACTATACTAGAAAATAAAAAATTAAACTGATTCGGGCATCTAGTAAGAATGCCCGAGAACAGACCGGAAAAAAAGATATGGAAAACAAAACCAATAGGAAGGAACAGGAGAAAAATGTCAAGAAGAGTGTGGAATAGCGAAGTAGAGAAGACACTAAAAGAATTTGGCCAAGACTGGAACTGAGCTACAGCATTGGCAAGCAGCAAAAAGAAATGGAAGAAATTTGTAACCTCGACGCCCTAGGGTAACAAGAGGATATAGGATTATAATGATGATGCTTTAAATTCCTGAAAACTCTATTGTACAAATTTGTGTAAAAGCAAATGATTTAATTAAGTATTAAATTCTCGGAAAATACGAACTCAAATTTGTATAAAGATATGAAGTTAATATAACGCGTTATTAAATTAGTACCGCCATCTGTCGCGCGACATCGGAATTTCATTCTTAATACGAATAACATTTACTTATGTTTTACACAAATTAAATATACATCCCATCAAAATGGGTTCCATTTTTAATAATTTGTTGATAAGTATATAAATAAAAAACAAGTTTAATCAATTAATATTAATATATAAAGATTTCCAAAAAATATTTTAAGGTGACAAGTATAAATTTAATTTTTTTTTAAATAAATTTACGTATGGAAAGGTAGTGCCTGGTTGCAGAGAATATGAGTTACGCCCCTTGAGTAAAAGAAAATGTAAAACAACGTCACTCCCACTAAATTACTATTTCTAAATGCAATTACTGTGTACATTCATGTCGACTTCTATTATTGACATAATTAAATTTTGTACGTGACGACACCTTATACGCATTTAGGAACCTTTGATCCTTTTATAAAAATTCGATTAGAAATGGTATATTACTAAAAATGAAATTAATTGATAAATTAATATACAGTGGCGTAGCGAGGGGGGGGGGCAAGGGGGGCATCATGCCCCGGGCGCTACTCACAAAGGGCCGCAAAATGGTCCGCAAAACAAAAATTTCAAAATCTAGTCTTGTTTTCTCAATTACATTTTTTGTCTCAAATTTAAAGCCTAGCTTGAGCCTATGACTTTATTTATTTTACTTTATTTATTTATTAATTTGCGAGTATATTTAACATATAATATTATATGGTTTTCGAATTGGGGGGGGGCTAAAAAGGTATTGTGCCCCGGGCGCGAGATAAGCTCGCTACGCCACTGTTAATATAATCATGTTTTAACGTCGATTGTTCGATTAAATTATACAATTAATACACGTTATGATTATCGTAACATATGAGCACATTATTTATTCTTGATAACTTTTCCAAATAAAATATGTTGAAAATAATTACTTCCCAGTAAATATCAAGACGTGATGCTAAATATTTTTTTCTTACGTAAGAAATTTAACATTCGTAACAATCATTAGTCATATTTTGCATCTAACTTTCAAGGGACATTTGTAAGGGTTTAATCGAAAGATAATGGAAACTCAAAGTTACATTTTTAATTTCGTTTAAAAATGCAACAGAAATAAAAAGTTTTTTTCCTCGAGCTATGGGCGGGCAGTTTCAAAATGATTGCAATTTAATGCATTCTATAGTTAGAAGTTGATTACATGTGCCTCGTCTTGCTAACATGCAGGGCGGGACCAGGCATGTAATTTTCTAACACACTCGTCATAATTTTATCATTAGTTTTAATTATTTACAATTAAATATTTACTCACAATAATATGTCAAACTATACAGTTAAGGTACACATGTTATGATTACTAATACAAAAAATTATAAACAAAATAGTTAATTAAATAAACCAATTGTTTATATTTTTTTAAATAATTTGCATTACAGAAATTTATCTCAATGCATTGATACATATGTTATAAATTATTACATAAATGTAATAAAATGGATAAATTTCTCCATTAAATTTATAAAATAAAATGTCTATATTAGATAGGATTTGAACCCTATTTTTGATATAAATCTCATTTCTTTCAGTATGTGTGTTGCTAGTTATTTCTGACATAGTATATGTCAATTAATTACAAACGTAAAAATTAATATAAATATATTCATTTGATTGTCCTACGTACTGGGCCGTTTATATTTTTCTAAAATATTTTTTAAAAACAAATAGTTTCCTTTATTACCACTTAAACAACTGATTATAATACTTAATGATTATGCAATAATTTATGATAAAAAGTTGTGCAAAATGTCGATATAAACATTTTCTTACTTTTAATTATTTTTAACTTGGAAAATTTATTTCCTAAATCCGATCTTAAAATAAGTGTCCTAAAGCCAAATTTTAACGAATTTGGTCCATATCGTGATAGGAAAAGTGGTCTGATTTTAAAGCTTTTTCTTACATTTTATGACTTTTTATTGTATTCTAGGGATAGCGAAACTTTTTTGAACCGAGAGATTGCATTGAACAATCCTCTGCAGTTACACCAATTGATCGCTAATGCATTACTTTTTACTACAAACGCGAACACATCACATGCTCCGTCGTTTGCAGAAGTATCCTGCCGTCGGAAATTAATTGTAATTGAAAAAATGATTTTGGCCACTATCTAACCACCATACACAGACGCGTTTCGCCATCTATGGCTCGTCAGTGTGTCTTTGTGGATTAGATAATGGCATTTCTATATATTGTATGTCAGTTCGTTTTTATAATATCAGATGATGTGATATTTATATTTGGTTAAAAAGTAAATCAGTTTATAATATTAAAATATATTGAACTCAAATAATTTATATCACTTCTATTATTAATTGCATTTTTCTCTTTTTTATATTAATCATTTCTTTAATTATTCTATTATTATAATTTGTTTCTTTTTCAAGAATTAAAGTGTTTTCGAAATCAAATCTATGGTCAAGTTGTAATTTGTGTGTTGAAAGTGCGGTTGTATCTGTTCTAGAATATTTGTGTGCTTGTATTCTCTTGTATAAATATTGTTGAGTTTGACCAATGTAACATCAATTACAATCTTTACACGGTATTTTATATATAACATGTGTTTGTTTGTTTTTCTGAATGCTAGGTTTTAATTTTGTGAATAAAGATTTTATGGTATTAGTTTGTTTATGTGCTATTGTAGTGTTGTATTTTTTAACTGCATGATTTATTTGTCCTGATATATATATTTCTTATATAAGGTAATGGGATATATTTCTTTTGGTTATCGTTATTATTCTTATTATTTATGTCATTGTTGTTATATATGTTATGTATTCTCTTTGCTACTGTTTTATTTACTAGTTGTGTTGGGTAATTGTTTTCATTTAGTTTTAATTTTATTGCACTATCTGTTAAATTGTTAATAATGCTTTTTTTGTATATAAGTGGCATATTTGAGGTATAATTTATGAATCTAAGAGAAGCAGTATCTTTACTGTACCAGTTTGTAAATATTTTGCCTTCAGAATTATAAGAAATATTTAAATCAAGAAAATTTATGTAGTTTATTTAGTTTTCTGGTACGCATGTGATTATGTCGTCCACAAATCTTTTGTAAAATGTTGGTTTGAAATTTATTACCATGTTAGCTATAGGTGCTGCTAGTGGGGATCCCATTGCAATTCCTTAAGTTTGTTCATAAAATTTGTCTTCGTATTGAAAATATGTATTTTCAAGGCACATTTTTACTCCATTAATAAATTCTTTTTTGTTTAAGCTTGTATGTGAATCTATACTATTCCACTTTGATTCAATTATATTTAATGCTAAATTTGTTGGAATATTTGTATATAAGGATTCTACATCGAGTGATATAATTTTATGATCTTGTTCTATTTTTTGATTGGCTATAAACTTTTGGAAATGCCATGAGTCTTTAATATAACTGTCAGTTTTTCCTAGAATTTTATTTATGGTATTACCTAGAAATTTTGCTGTATTATATGTTGGTGTTTGTGTGTTACTTACTATTGGTCTTAAAGGTATATTTGTTTTATGAACTTTCGGTAATCCATATATCATTAGTGAATGTGCATTATGTGTGCACAGAAAATTTTTAGTTGATAACTGTGTGTAAAGATTCTTTCATTCACAACAAGTTACAAAATGTATGCTATCTATTAATCAAATGAGAATGTTTCGTAATAACTTGAACTATGAATATCATTTTATCAGATAATGGTTTAAACACCAGCAACACAGAATCTATATAATTTTATTTCAAAATATGTAGAAGTACATTCAAAACTAGTTTTCAAAACTATAAAAACGAATTTTTGTGCTTTGTAAAACATATTAATGGATTAAATGACAATGATGACTATCCTGGGTGGTCTAAAGTACGTCATATACCTTCATAAATATAATAGCCAAAGACAAATCGCGTGTAGAGAAAATGAAAGACATATGTAGATAGATATACTTCTTGTATAGCAATACCTGCACGACAAGAGAGTCATAATATTTACTACATATAATTTAACTAATCGATTCTTGTTAGAGTATTTTAGTAAATAATAGAGTGCACATAACATAAATAATTATCTTACAGTGAAATATGAAATATAATAACTTGTAGATGATTCCAATGGCAATTCAATTTTACTATATTCCAAACATTATTGAACGAGAATATTATATTGAGAGCGGACTTAAGCTCCTCAAACTACCCATTTACTGACCTAACAAATCCTAATGTAAGCTGTCAACAATAATATAACGCTTCCATGCACCACACATCAGATTTAGTTTGCATGTAAATCAAAATTATTTTCTCATTGAATACAACTGTTATCTTTCACTTAAATAAAACATATTTAACATACACATTCTTTCATGATAATATACTTTTTAATTTTTCTTGAATATCAATAAAACTTTTTAAAAAAAATTAATGTATTTTCAAAAATTAAATTAGATAATTTTTTTTTTTCACGAATAACCTCAAACATTAACGTAACACTTATATACATTTCATTTTCCATACGTTTACATACTTCTATTAAAACATATTTATACAAGTAATTAGTTTTCAAGAACATTTTTAATTCGAAACAATAATTATTGGATACAAACGATAAAACTATAATGATAGTTTATTTTGTTTTTATGACATATTTATTGAGATAAGCAACTCTGTAAATCTTTTCAGCTCAAAGCTTTGATAGTTGTTAAAAATATAAGGCACTGTAAGACTCTGGAATTTGATGTCATCAGCTAGTGTAATATATGAGGCTATATTTTATATAGAGACATGGGACTTTAGCGAGATAATATCTCCTCTAGTTCCGTTCTTAGTGCGGACATCGAGTAATTTAGTGGTCTACTTTGTCGTGTATTTTATTTTTGGCATCTCCACTGCCTTTGTCATAATACTCACTTTTCCATTATAAAATTACAAAAGAAATATTATTTTTATTTATTTAAAGTCTCTTAGAACAATTAATTAGAATTTTTTAAACACGGTTTTCTGAACTGCAAACATTTTATCAATGAGATTTATTGCATAAAACATAAAAGTTGTCGACTTGTTAACGACTACTGAGGCTAAAGGCAATCAACATGGTATTGTGTACATATGACAAATTGTTGTGCACAATTTCTTCATTTATATTTTTAAATTGTGCGATTTCTTTTCTGTTCTGTCAATCAAACAGAGGCGTAACTAAGGTGAGGAATGGCAAGGCATTTTATTGGCTCCTCGGTGTCCAATGTCTCCAACTTAATTGAATGGCTATTTAAACGATAGTTTAAATAGCCATTCAATTGACACAATACAGTTGATATTATAGGTAATATGTATGTAATGTATTTATGCAGTGGACTGAGCCCGCTACATATTTCTGAAACCTTTTGGGAAAATTTATACTTTAAATTTTTTTATTTCATTGTGTATCGGTTTATCTATTCACATATTTCACTTCCTTTTCCCTGTTTTATCACCTTACCTATTAATACTCTATCCATTTTCTTCCAGATTATACCTACATTTCTAAATCTCCATGCTATTGGCATGTCCGTCTTTCCCGTCTTTATTTTTTCAACTATTGCTCTAGCCTCTAAGGCAATACCAAAAATGAAAATTTAAATTTGGACAAACTACTAAACAAAGTGCAAAGTCCACTTTCCGCACGGCAGCGGGAAGTCGTCTTCGGAACGTTCTTTTCTGTTCGGTGATTGTAATTCGTTTCAGGCTATGAATATGATGAACAAATTTTAAATTATTTTAATATTATTTTAATATTTAATGATTAAAGTCTGGATTTTTTTACTAGAATTAGGCTTTTTATTTTTAAACTTTGTTATGCAGAAATGGGCTTGCAAACAATTATTAAATATTAAATTTAAAAAAATCATAAAATTTTAATTGCATAAACGTAATGTATTTCGTCACCTTTAATAAACTTGCTGCATTCATCGATCCATTTTCTCAAATATTAGAGCAAAAACGATAAGCGATAATGCAATTCTGCTTGATTCATATATATTATCATCAATAACTCTCGTGATGTATGAAATTGTAGCAAGATGACGTATTAGGTTAGGTGAACCGAGAGTGGACTACATCAGTTCTTCCAACTTTACGTAAACTATTTTCAGATTCATCTTAATTATCGCGCCATAACTTTCTAACAGAAACAAAATTTTTTCAACAAGTAATTTACACAAAGGACTTTTTCTGAAAATGACAGACATTAATATAAATGGCCATTTAATGAATAAAAGTCTAACATTGAACAATTAAGTATAATTTATGATTCTTTACTTAATTTTGACGTAGAGACATTCCTGAACACTATAGAATACCTTATCGATTACATATTGTTTTGATTTGTGTTTCAAATGGTTTATTGGTAAAGCTTATAGTGATTCTGAAATAAAATTAAAAATGTTCAAACATTGATGAAGCTCTTGTTTCAAACATCAGAGTAAAGTGTTGATTGCACAAAATATTTGGTAATATCGTGAAAGCATTAGACAATAAGACTAAAAAAAATATTGAAGTTGAAATCATCGTCAAAATCGGTTTTATTGGGTTATACCCAATAAAACCGATGCTCAAATTTGTAATATGTCTTTACAAATATGATTTCATTGTTCTTTATCAATCTAAAATACTAATTGACTAGCGTCATATCTTCTGATCTATTATAAAATATGCGTATAATAAATACAATTCATGTTCAATATTTAATCGTGAGAAATGTATAAAGCAACAATATGTTCATTACTAGTAAATTTAGGAAAAATATTTTATTGAAATGAATACAAACAATCGCCATCTTTTATACTTAAATTATCAAAAGTAAAAATATTGATGTGCCTAACGAATACATCGTAATTTGTTGATTGATTTTCAAACGCCAAAGCCGCATACGGTAGTAGTGATTCTATGGAGCATATATCATTAGAGCATACCAGTGCTACCGCGATATACAATCGTCATATATCAAACTATTTTGACATATGATAAAATAGAAGATACATTAATATTAATTGGAAGCTTGTAAATAACATTCATAGATTCTTCAGTCACCAAATGTGATGGAATTTTTTAAATATTTTCATGCTCATTCTCAGATTTTATTAAGAATTTAGTTTTTATTTCAAAGTTCTTATTTAAATTGTAAAATAAAATATACTTTTTCTCAAAAATTATTTATTGCAAAATATTTAAAATATCGTTTTATAGTCGAACAGGTGATGAATACAATGGCCAACTCGCTCCATCTGTAACTGCATTTAGAAAATGTACATTTATTATACTAATAGGGATTTGCAACAGATCGGAAATCAATTCAATTCAAAATCAATTAAACTAATGCAATTTTATTAATAATAAGTTGCTGTAAGAAATGGCTGATTTAAGAGGAAGCCACTATACTATTTTACTTATGAGAAATAATAACAAAAACTGAAAGTATTTGTCAGTTTGCTTAATAAGAAAGCTGTAAATTTATTTCACATGTTCACAATTGTATAAGGGAGATATTCATTCCAGTGGGTATTTGATGCTTGTAATTTTCCACAAAATAACATGAGACAAACAATCTAAAGGATCAAGTATCCTAGATATTTCAAACAGCTTGAATATAATAATTTAAAAATGGCTTGAATGGGAAAATGTAAACCCATAACTTTGATGAAGACTTTTTCAAACGTACTCGAATATCAATATTTAAGGAAGAAATCATCATTTTATCATTATTTAAAAACTGCGTTTTACTAATTTTAAAATTCATTACAGATCATTTTGCTTTAATAATTCATGAAGTTTATTCTATTTATTCTGTACTATGATCCTTCGAATCAACAATCAAAATATTTGAATTTTGTCCATCTGATGATTTTATAAAACATTAGTCCATTTATTATGAAAATGAATGTATTGAATTCGTTATAAACTCAAATAAATTCTGGCCTATTATATATGATAATTTTTGAATTAAATCCTTTTAATTTTTATAAGGTTTGGATATTGTTGAAATTAATTGTTTATACATTAAATAAAATTATAAATTTGCAACGTTAATTATTTAACAGATAAAATTATTCTTACAATTACAGTTCCCTATTATAAGTAATCAAACCGCGAAAACGTAGTTTAGTCGTTAGCTTTTTGTTGTATTTAAGCGTTTCTCGCATGTGACACCTTAATAATATGGTGTGACCACCAGTCCAGTTTGATATGGGTCTACAATCTTTCTAAGAATATAGCAATTAAGAAATTCTTAAATTATATGTAATTTTGAGGTTTTCTTAAACCGTAAAATTAATTGTAAATTAATTACAATTATAGTCCTACTCCCTTAAACCTTTTGTAGTCCGGTAATTTCTCACTGATTAAGTATTTTTGATGTTTATGAAGACAAATAACAAAATGCACTTTATTATACCCCAAAAGTTATATTATTAGTGATTGCACATTTTTGTATTTATGGGTAAAATATTTTATTAAATACATATAAATTTGTCATTGATCATATAATCTTTACATATTGATGTTACTGCATGTAAGCGATTGAGGGACATACCGTATAATAAATCAAACGATAGAAAACATATACGCCACTACTAGGCTGCTCCATCCACTCAAGCAAATACGTACATACTGGAAAGTAACAATGACGCGACGGTATTCTAAAGAAGGGCATAAATACAAAATCGATCTATCTTGCGGTCAACGGATAAAACATCTTGCTCATTTACATCTTCACGGTACAATTAAATAAATCAAAAGATGGGGCAAAAACAAACCATTATGTTAAATGTAAAATTTGAATATCATTAAAATGCATACATTTTTGTAGAAAATTTAAATTAATTAATAATGTATTTTGGTTTTAGAACTAATTTTTATTTAATAGGTACGTAAAATTATGTATGTAAAATTATAATTTGTATTGTATTGTATTTTAGAATTGCCTAAGAATAATTTTTAATATAATTAACTTAATAATTGTTTACTTCTATGACATTTTTCGTCGACTTATATATACGGGTGATGTGCAATAAATAAGAAACAGTAAATTATCTTCGCCCACGAGTCTTCACTTTCTTCATACAGAGGATCTGATTATCAAATTCCTATCAATGGATTTTGATAAAAATTTCCAGAAAGAAAATCTATACAAAATGAAATATTAATTGAAAATTCCTTATAAAGCCCACTTTTAGCTTTAACCCAATCTCTTCTTGATTTTTCACTTCCACATTCAAAGCATATGCTGGGATTCAGTATTAATTTCTCTAAATAAATTGACCGATGTCTTCGAGTCCATCTCTTTGTTCTTTGGCCAATCTTTCGCCGTTCAAGTTCTTTCATGCATTCAGTAAACAAAGCTGACCCTACACGTAGACAACACCATGAGACCAACCAACATTAAATGCAGTCCGCTGATGAAGAAATATGTGAACGTCTGGTTTAAAGTACAAGTTTCTTTACACACATGCCCTATTCAATGTGTTTATAAACTAACCCCTTCCCTACTAGCTTTTGAACAACAATATTTCACCACAAGTGAGATTAAATACTACTCTCAAAGTTCGTATCCTTCATAAGGGCAGCTGTGGGCACCACCTGGAAAATTTGTTTTATATCGCATATATCTTGAAATAGCCATCCAAAACAAAATGGCGCTCCTAAATTAAATAACTAAATACAATATCTTTTATATTATATATATTTTTAATATAGTACCCAAGTTTTTTATTATTGTTGTTTTTTGTTGTGAGTATGAAGCTGGCATTAATTAATTAATTTACACTAGGAGTTCGTCCCAGCCCTAAAAAATGGTAATCAAGTGTGCGATTATTTAATGATCGGTATCCAGAAAAAGCCTTTTTATTGACTTCCTCAATAATATTTGTTGTAAATCCTGTGGAATTCGTGGTCCGTGGATTTAACTGCATTAGATTTAGGTACTATCGAGATAACGCTGACCTCAAGCGTACAGAATCCATGAATCAATATATGAATTGCAAGGCACACAGCCGATGTTTGTATAAATATTGGTCCAGAAAAGATGGAAAAATGAGAAGGAATTGCACAAAAGAGTTTATTTGCATTTTAATTTTTAATGCAAATAAATGAACTACTCAATCATTTATCATTTCTTTTTCTAAAACTTTAGGTTCATACACGTAATAAGAATGTCTTTCGAACGAACTACTTAAAATTTTCAAAATGGCGTCCGGTGGCCAACAAGATTTTCCAGTATTTTTTTTAACAAGATTTTAACTTTAAAACAAGTCGTCTGTTAGTTTACACATATAGAAAATCAAACTTTTTATACCGTTTATTTCCATTGGACTTTTTGTTTAGATCTTGATTCCAAAATGCAATTTTAGAGTTGTTAGTTTTCTTCAAAATCTTCTGAGACTGTCTTAGTTTTCATTTTTGTTCGACCATTTAAATTGAAAGTAGGACCGCCATTTTTGAAGATTTAGTATATTTTAAAATAGTATAAGATATTTCAGAATTAACCTGTATATAAATATACCAGTTTTTCGTTAAAATATGTTCGAAAAATTGTGACCGAAAAAATCTTATCTCATTAATTTAAAGAACAATTATTTAAATTAATATATATGTTTTATTTGCAGATAAAGACTAACTTGAGCAACGTTTATTCGGATAAAAGATTGAACCTTTCGCTAAAGGTAGTCAAATTTATTGACTAATTTATATGCAATTGCTGAGATTTGCATGCTTTCCAATTTGTACAGCGTTTTACTTACTTGATGTGATTGAATTTTCAACTGTATATAGTAAAGCGTGTCGTAAAAATGTATAAGTCTCTAACACATGAAACCTCAGGGGTGGAAATTAACCCTGTTTCTAAAAACATGTGCATAATTTACTAGGGACGATTCCATAAAAATTTAACAAGACTCAAGAATATACAAAAGGAAAAAACAAATTGCAATATTCTCGGAAATACAAACCAGAAAATTTAGGTGGTAGGTAAAGATTTGTCAAACATTGGACTAAAAAGATTTATTTGTTCAGTCATTTTAATCTGGCATTGGATGAAATTAATAATATTGAAGTATTTAGTTGTCACTGTTCTCATAAATTAATTATATCCAAACGTTGAGACCAAGTAGATTAAAATCTGTAGACTCTAGACTATCTAAAAGCACGAAAATCTGATTAAAAAAACATTAACATAACATAAATTAAAAACATTCACACAATACCCTCTATCCTACAGTACAATAAGTTAAGTAGTTATCGCGATTACGCGAGCTCTACACATAGAGCTAATAGACTGCCATCTGACAACAAATTTATGAACACCGTTGTAAATGATTTCTTCCATTGGTTCGTTTCTTCGCTATATATATATATATATATATATATATATATATATATATAAATTATTTAAGGTTAGTAACCGTCAATACTAATTATAAAGAAATTATCGGGGCTGCGGTTAATGAAAGATCTTTTAATTAAAGTATCTCTTTATTTCTTTGCCAATATTTCGGAAGTCTTCCTTCCTTTATCAAGGCACTATAAATAATAATGTTAGTGGCAGTTACTTTTTTTGGATAGATTACTTACAAAAATATGAGGTTTCGTCTGTGAGATGTTACAATTATAAAATATACAATATGTTCAATTTTCAGTTTTGAAACAATTTTTTATGGCATTGACAGTATGAATTGTTCATAGTTTAATTTTTTCAATAGAAATAGAATTTATATCAAAACTGAAAATTGAACATATTGTATATTTTATAATTGTAACATCTCACAGACGAAACCTCATATTTTTGTAAGTAATCTATCCAAAAAAAGTAACTGCCACTAACATTATTATTTATAGAGCCTCGATAAAGGAAGGAAGACTTCCGAAATATTGGCAAAGAAATAAAGAGATACTTTAATTAAAAGATCTTTCATTAACCGCAGCCCCGATAATTTCTTTATAATTAGTATTGACGGTTACTAACCTTAAATAATTTTATTAGGTTATATACAGGCTTAGGCCACTTAACCGTATTTCCTCGATAACTCCATTGCTGTTAGAGATACGAAAAAATTTTCAATTTAAAAGTTATTTGGATTTATAAGTTGCACATTTTAAAAATATTTTTAAGGTTGGCGGACTTTCGGTTATATAAGAAATGCATACGAACTTCGTTCTTTTAAATGGAACATCCTGTATATTATTGCATTTTTTCGGTCAAATTTAAAGGTCACTTCATTAACCATATATTGTATGTAAATTGTACCGTTTCTGAATTATTTGACTTTTTTTTGAAAAATGGCATTTGTAGTGCTTTCAAAAATTGTTGATATCTGCGCAGCGGAGCAAAATATACAGTTGCGGTTTTGACCATTGTATTAGGCATGAAGAACTCTCCTTTTGGCTACAAATTTAAATTTTTAAGATTCACACAAATCGTGATATGATTTTTCAAATTTAGAGATCTTCAAACATATATAACTTGATTTTTTTTAATGGAATGGTGTACTAATGTTTACATCATCAGACACAAAGTTGGATCCTCTTTCGATTTTATTAAGGTATATTTTGGTTTATTTCCGATAGTTTTTGAGATATTCGCGATTTTCCTATTTTTTTGTTAAGCAATTGGCACTCGTCTAACAATTTCAGTATTAATATCGTATTTTCAAACAAGCTTTGACTCGACGGATAACCAACATCGATGGCCTTTGAACGTATGGGAGGGTATTTTGGGCAACTACATTATAGATCCTTTATTTTTCTAAGGTCATCCAACGGGTCAAATATTTTTAGAATTTTTCGTTCTTCTATCCCGTATTTTTCTAAAAACGCGTTCATCAGGGTGACGCGCGTTATGATATTTTTGAGCATACAACCTTGCAGCTAGTAAACAATTTTTATCGCTTTCACCTAAAGCGTAACCATATTCACCATTTCTTTCTTTGTGTATTTCATTTTTTGAAATTGAATCACAATCTTCCAGTTCTGTTGTGTATTTATGACAGCTCTTTACTGAGAAGTGTCATTTAACAGTAATTATTTTGTTTATGGCTTCTATGATCAGCCTACTACATTATTTTTCTCATAAAAAAGCATTATTTATCGAAAAACGCTAATATCTTAGAAATTACAAAACATAGGTATAGGACATGCTTAATAATTTTTAAAGAACAATGAATGAGCTATCATACAGTCACAAAATATACAGGGTGTTCCATTTAAAAATCTGAAATTAAAGTGGATTGAATAATCGTGAATTGGCACCTCAGCTGTAGACACGCTGTATAAGATAAAAAACCTTCGAAGGCGGTTTAAGACAGGATCTAGTATGAAGATCAATTTTACCGAAATTCGTTTTGAAGCTATTAAATTTAATTAAAATCTGTCGACTTCAAGTGAAGGTTGCATCTGTGATTTTTTTTATTAAATTGCAAATATTTCGAAAACTATCAACTTTAAGTATAGGAAGTATTGAACAAACTTGCATTAAAATTTTACGTTCTACACGAATATTAAATAATATATAGGGTGTTCTATT